>WEKY01027507.1:0-39841 GCA_013390045.1 Picathartes gymnocephalus
AACTATTGCATGTAGCTATAGTATCTTATCAATGTACATACAAATACTCATTATGAACCCCATGACTGAAAAATATTCAAGATCTTTCCTGATTGTGTGTAAACATATTGAAGTGAACCTTAAGCATTTCTAAAACTCATAAAGCTTTTTATATAAAGCATATAAGACAAAACTTTTGTATGGCTTCTCTTTACTGCTGAGATTAATTGTTTTAAAAAAAGAAGTGGCTAGAAAACACATCTCTTGCATTGCTTAGAATTAGGGACTTCTGAGGACTGGTAGCCTAAAACAGAGTGGTTATATACACTATACTGTAACTTATCTTCCATTTTAGAACAAACTTTACTGAAGGTTAATCTTTGAATCCTTCTATTGATACAGATGTATCCACTTTGGAAAAGTTCAGGATTCTTTTGCTTATGAGCTCCAGTAATTTAAATTACTTCTAGGTGGATTTTTGAAACGTAAATTCATAACTTATATTCCTGGTGAGGTTAGAAAACTCGTCATGAGACGGTGATTTCACTCACCTGGCTTTTACGTTTCATGGCTAAGTTGGAATGATTTCAATTAGGATCTTTACTTTGAGACATTTTCAGAGAAAATACATAAATATTATGAGATTATGATATTAGGATAGTTTAGGTTTCTACTGAGAACAATAAAATTTCTGATCTCATTTCAGTGAGTCAGTTTTAAATACTGAACTTAAATTCATGTGTTAAAAGTATACCCTTGAATAGATATCTCTATAAATTTGGGGTGTGTGGGATAATAGCCTGTGAACAGACTTTTACAAACAGAATGTGGGCAGTTGTGGTGCAATTTGCAGTTCCGATAACCAGTACAGTCTTGAAAAATGGACACTGTTCTAACAGTGATCACAGCAGTACTTTGAACCAAAGGACACATTTTATTTCTGTGACAACTTCTTTGGTATCAGTCTTTCTCCAGTAAATGCAGAGTAGCAAAATCAAAATACTGACTTGACGTAGTAGTTTTTAGTGCTGTACTGATTGTCCCACAGGAACAGTAGCTCAATACTTTATTAATTCTTTTAAACTTATGTAAGGGAACATGTTTGACAACTATATGGGCTGGGGTGTTTTACCTTGGGGACTATTAACTGTCTTATTAATATCAAACTCTTAAATAATTTTAAAGATCCTATTGCACCAGCAACGAATGATTAAGACATCAACTTTATACAAGTTTGTACCCAATGTTATTACAACATGCTGTGGAACTATGTGTGTACAGTGAAAGCAGGCAGTATTATTTTTGAGCTTTATTTAGTCTAGGAATAGAGTTTAAAGAATATTAATTTGTGACTTCAGCCTTGCACTTAAATGGTAAATGGTTTTGTACTTGAGCCCAATATTTGTTCAAATGTCTGTCTTGTACTGCTTCTCCCATATTCTCTCCTGGTCAATTTTAATTTAATGCAGAATTCTTGTTCGCTGTTCTCCTGTTTCACAGTCCTTCGCATGAAAGTGTGTACATCTGATTTCAAAAGTGCTTTAACTTACTTCAAATTATGTCTGACCTTGCTGCTTTTTTGTACCATTTCATTTGTAAATGTGAGTAATCAAATTGATCATTTACAAAGTTATTGACACCATTAGCAACACATAGGCCTAAGTTTCCGCTTTCTTGCTTCTAAGTGACTGTTCTAAAATACTACTATGGGGATACACTTCTAAATTTATTTCCACAAATGTGGTGTTTGATGTTTTCTAAACTAGTGATGATACCCTGTTTATAAATCCTATGAAAGATGTATTGTTATTGCATAGTATTGTACCTTAGTCTTGTTACTGTGTTAATTTTTCCTTTCTTTTTTTTTTTGGGTACTGTCTTGGCTGCTTTTGAAATGTTTTGAAGTAGTAATAAACTTTTATTTTGTGATTATTTTTTGCTTGGTTTTTAATATTTGAGTCTTTTCTGCTGTATAGGAAGCACATTTTAAAGTGCTTCAGTTCACTGGAACTATCATTTTACAACCTGTCTTCTACAAGGAGTTTTTGAAAAATCAAAAAATTAATTATTAAAAAATCTCATATCAATTAAAATAATTAGTTTATGCATCAGATTTTATTTCTAAAAAGGCAGCATAGTAGGCTTTTCTGAATGTTATAGCATGCATTCTGCTGTTTATATCAGTTGTGCAAGATGACGTAAACTTAGAAGTTATTAATGTAGTTTGCTATAGACAAGCCAACTAGAAATGTTGTAACACACTCCCCTACAGTGAGGTACATTAAAATGTCTTAAGTGCAATTGTGTTATTCAGCCAACAAGTTATAGCACTAAATGTAGTAAACGTTTTCAAGACAGCTGTACAAAATTAAAGTATTCTCTTCATGTTCTTAATGTCCAGCAAAGACTAAAGCATCAGGAACTTTGCTTTATAAGAATAAATGGAGGTTTATCTATTCTGACAAAATGCCCTCTTTCCAAGCAAATAACTTACTGGTTTGTGACCCTCTCTTAGTTTCAAATGACTTGTCACTAGCACAAAGTAAAACTCGTAAGTTATTAAATCTATACTAGGACCATATGTTAAACTAATGAAATAGTTGTAACAGGTTATGGTTACAATTACTGTCTGTGTAATATCCTACAGGAAATTACAAAGATTGTACAAAAGCAGGTAGCTTGACTTCCTGCCAGAGTTCCAGATCTGAAACATGACTGGAGAAGCATCTGTGATAGAAGACCTGGAGCTCCAATTGTTCTCCCTGGAAAAGAGAAAGCTCAGGAGGGTCTTAACCTTGTGTACACATACCTGGTGGAAGGGAAGTGTATGTCACGAATGGCTCAGGTCGCTTAATGAATCACTGTCAAAGGTATTAGCAAAAGCAAGTTTAATATAAACTTGCAAAACCATGGCTTAAAAAAGTTTGATGGCAAGATTCACTTTATTACTTACTAGAGAGATGAAGTGTACAAAGGAAAATTGATTTAGGATCAATCCAAAGTTATCTGGAGAGATGGAGAATGCAGAAGGGTGAGGGAGACCTCCTGCTGCGTCATGAGGTTCAAAGAGGGACCCCCCCTTACTTTTGTAGAAGCATAGAAGATAGGTTTGTTGGTAATTACACACTGAGAAAGAGGAGGACATTGATTGAGATGGGGGCAGCACTTTTCCAGGACAAACATCCTTGTTCTGGCTTCTGGAAATAAAGCACAACACAGTACAGAACAGGCAAAGGAATGTGGTTGAGGTATCCCCATGCCTCCATGAAACTCAGGTACACATGTGCCCCAGGACCTGGATACCCCATCAACTGGATCAACACTTGCCCTCTCTCTCTCCCTTCCTCTGTCTCTTCCTTTTCACCCTACCCTCTATGCAAACCCCACTGGTGTGTCTATGAGATCAGGGACTAACATGCCAATTGCCATGCTAAGTGTGGAATTTTGAGGATCCTCTGACTTTTGTCATTCTGTTCAACCACAAGCACCTATGAATCTTGGATGCTTACTTCTCCCTACAGATGGGATGCCTGATAGTTCTGGATTTCCCGTCAGTGGTTTATCTGTAAAGGACTTGGCAGCACTTATGACTAGTTTAACATTTATGAAGAGACTCAATAGGATTTACTCATCAACGACTTCATAGATCTGAGACGGCAACACTTATAACTGTACTTGCTACAGGGTGTTTAAATCAATTCACGGATATGTATGTGTGTGTATCCATAGATAGATACGTACAAAGATAAAGATACCTACTGTAGTTTCACTGAGTTCAGTGAAATACTTCTATTGTATGCATTTGCATTTCTGAAGGAGTGAGGGTTGAGCCTTTAGCAGTGTGGGGAGCTATCAGCCCAGGCCCCATCATCAGCTTTCAGCACTGGTCCTCTGAGTATTGCAAACTCTCGAGTTGGTGAGCTGTGGGAAGTGTTCTACTCAGAGGGGCCCACTGTGGCCCAGGAGTGTTAAAAGGGCCTCACTTAGGAACGCTCTTTATAGGATTGCAAGATGATTGGCTTTGGACGTCAGTTAATCTTCATCCTGGCTGTAAATAACTACTGGAATTCTTCAAAAGTTCCGTAATAATAATACGGTTTCACTGGCTGTGGTTCAGGGAAGTTATGTTTCGGGTAAGCTCAAGGGGAGTTTAACACTGCAGGAATCATTAGTCAAGGCAAAAACCTAGTGAGATCATAGAGCAGCCTGTGGAGGAGGCAGAGGCCATGCATCACTCCAGGATGTAAAGATGGATGAAGACTCAGTGGTGCCCAGTTGGGCAAAAACTGGAATATAGGAAATTCTATTTGAACAAAAACCAGTTAAAACGAGAAGTGGTCAAATGCTGGATCAGGTTGCTCAGAGAGATGGTGGACTCTCCACCCCTGGACATACTCAAATATGCTGTAGGTGACTACTGCCTGCATAAACTGGTGGAAATTGATAAGGGTTTGACTTGTAATTTGTGCTAAAAGCTCCTTGGATATAAGTGAAGTGCTATTTAAGGGTAAGAATATAAAGTGGTGAGTGTGGTTATTTATAGTGATAAAATACTTCTGTTTATCACTAAATCCATGACTGAAAGATTAGCAATTCAGTTACATACAGCATTTCTGAAAGCTTCCAGTTTAGAAGTAGCCTTTGATTCTTTCATTTCAAGAATGCAAGCTAAATATATATTGTTCAGCTGAGGCTTGTGACCTTTAGTTTCTCTTCAGTATTTCTTAAAGCCACCAAAATTGCTACAAATAGTTGTAGTATTAGGACTGTCAGACCATTTTCAAAGTTCACATCTTTAAGCCCTTTTAAATTCATATATTCAAACTTCTGAAACTCTTCTCTTTCTTGGAACTAAGGTGCTACACACTCCTACATTAATTTATTCCATTAATGCAGTCGTGGAAACAAAGGGAAGAAAGGCACAAGGTAAGGGGGCAAGCGGGAGAGTAGCTGCGCTTCTGGTTATCTTTCACCCTGCTTTGTGGTGGTGCATCCCCCGCTCCTTCTCCAGGCCACCCTGCGATCTGACAAATGCTTGTTATGCCTCAGCCCTGACTGAACAGCACAGGGGCTCAGCTCCTCTTGGGCTCATCAGAAACATAAACAGCTGCTAACAAGCTCCTGTTTTCATAATGAACAGCCTTGGAAACGGTTTATCTTGCCTGACTGCCCTAACATCATTGTTCTAACACTTTCAAAGAAAGTGCTGACGCAAACTGTGGTGAGGATGAAACATTGTTATGAGTAAAGCCCACTCTCTTGCAGGGCATAAACAGAAGTCAAAACCGAGACCCCCTGACTTCTCCTGAACTGCAGCAGGCTGCAACCAGCAACCTCTGAGGCCTCTCAGAGCCAGCTAACTCTTGTTTACTGTACTCACAGATTGCCGAACCACGAGGAGTCCTGGGCTGATACCCTCGCTCCTCGAGGCCCAACCCTTTGCCCGCTGAGGAGATGCAAAAGCATCCGGAGTGAGCATTTCACTACCTTTAAGGGGAATGTTTCACAGGTACCTTGCACTGATTCCTTGTCTGTATGCATGCACATGTCCATATGCTACAGCAAATCTGGGAGAAATGCTGCTTTCTTAGATGTTTAACTATCCTAGATATATAAGTTAGGCCAGTAAGTTAAATGTTGTCAAGTGTTGTTGTTTTGCTAAGTTGTTAAGTTATAAGTAAGGTTAAGTCCTGTTTATGAAGTTAAGTTGTAAGTTAAGTTACGAATGAAGTTTAAGGTGTAAGTTAAACATGGTTAAGTTTGAGTGCTGTTGGGCTTTTAGGCTGTTTTTCTTTTCATCCTTGCCCCATCTATCCTTTTGTCATGCACACCTAAGCATCATGCACACCTAAACACACACACACAGACACCCACACCTTTGACAGTTCTTGGTTCATTTCTGTTTTGATTTACTGGATTTTGTTTTTGGATTTGTTGCATTGCTTCTTCCTTAGTATGCCTTAACTGTCTCATAGAAGTAGAGTGAATCTTGCCAATGAACTTTGGTGCGCTGCTGCTTAACATTAAGTCTATTTCTTTCTGGTGCCATTGCCAGCAATTTTTTAAGCAATCTCCACCACTCCTTCCTAACACACACCCCCACTGCTGCGCACATGTTCCCAAACCCATGATTCTGCAGGGGTAAGTATCATACTTGATGCTTAATTGCTAATGTCAGTCTGCAGTAAGATTCTAGCTGCAGGTCCCAGCTCTTCTGCTTTCCCAGAAGTCAAATACAAAGTAGCATGCTCCTCTGTACCTTTAGTTATTACAGCAGGACATTGTGTGAGACGGTGGATGTATTTCCCATATGGGAATGTGACCTGAATTAGGTACAACATATCTAAGCAAGGAAACTGCTACTGTAAAAACACCAAGAAGGTTTAGATCAAATCCATACCACATGAGCAAAACATAAAAATTAAATCTCTTTATTTGGACAAGATTCAGCTGAGCAAATATAAATATAAAAATGTGAGCAGCTGTTTCTGGCTGAAGTTCTTCATTGGCTTGTAGGGTCACTCTTCTGGAATGGCTGAAGGTTCCAAAGATTTTGTAAATTTGGGTAAAGTTCACTCATTTTGTAGGTGCCAACATCCAAGGCTTGGTATCCAATTTAAACAAGTAGAATTGCATTAATACAGCCATCATTTTCCGGATTGTTAGTTACTTGGGCGTATTTCCCTAGAGAGAAAAAAGCGAATAACATGTGTACAAACCCTGGAAGTAGTTCATATGGATGAGATCTTCCTCTGGTTGTAAATTCAATCAACAAGTCTCTAAATCATAGGGACTCAAGTGCATTTTGAAATCTACCTTCTACTGAGCTGTAAACTTATGTTCTCGAAACACTATATTCAAGTTCTTTTTTATAAATGGATCATTTAGAGTTCTGAAAGGATTAAAAAAAATTCTTAGGTTTTCTACTGTCCAAGTGAACCCTTCTGTTAAATGAAGTGAGTCTGATCCTATGAAGATCGCAGAATCATAGAATATGCTGAGTTGGAAGGGATCCATCAGGATCACTGAGTCCAGTTTCTGGCCCTGCACAGGACACCGTGAAGAATCACACCATGTGCCTGAAAGCATTGTTCAAATGCCTCTTGAAATCTGTCAGGTTTGGTGCTGTGACCATTTCCCTGGGGAGCCTGTTCCAGTGCCCAGCCATAGTCTGGGTGAAGAACCTTTTTCCTGATACCCAGCCTAAACCTTCCCTGACTCATCTTTGTGCTGTTACCTCAAGTCCTGTCACTGGTCATGAGAGTGAAGAGATCAGGACCTGCCCCTTTGCATCCCCTTGTGAGGATGCTGAAGACCACAGTGAGGTCTCCCCTCAGTCTCCTCCAGGCTGAACAAACCAAGCATCCTCAGCTGCACCTTCTACGGCTTCCCCTCCAGACCCTTCACCATCCTCGTGGCCCTCCTTTGGACACTCTCCAGTAGCTTTATATCTCTCTTACACTGTGGCACCCAAAACTGCCCCCAGCACTCGAGGTGAGGCCGCCCCAGTGCAGAACAGAGCAGGACAATCCCCTCCCTTGCCCAGCTGTTTTGCTGTGCCTGATGCACCAACAGGGTGCCAGGTCACCCTCTTGACCTGAGCACCAGTATGGGGGCAGTGAGATGAAGTATGCTAAGTAAATTGAAGAAGGGTACCTAAAGGAATCCATAACAATTCTCCCTTGAGTACTGAAGTACTGTACAAAGTACTAGTGAAAGAAAAAAAAGCTAAAATAATTTTGGTTTTTAAAGTGATTCAGTAAATTTCAGAGACGAAACAAATATATTTTAAATATCTTTTAAAAATCACGTATATATATATGCATAAAAATATCCTACATCCATAAACCTATAGATTTATATTATTCAAACATCAAAGCAATAATTACATATCTGAAACAGCAGAGAAAAAAAGATCAAAGAGTTGAATTGCTGTACAGTGACTTATTTGATCTGTGTCAGTATGAAAGAATGGTTGGCTATAATCTACACAGTTCAAACATTTATCTAAACTACCAGAGAAAAGCCATTCAGTGACATGAAGAAAGTACCTCAGGTTTTCATGTTAACTTAAGCACTGATTACACATACTGGAAGTCTGGGCTAAGAAAGAGAAATTAGAAGATTGCAGTAATCTCAACAGGTAAATTGCAGGGAAAATGTGATAAATAGTCAAGGAGTTATTTCCAACACAGCTGATTGTTTTGTTTTTTTTTTCTCTGAACATGTATCATACCTTAAATGAACTTGGAAAATATTGCAATAAGCTACTTGGAACATTTTACACAAACAGGTAAGAACTCAGCAAGGAGGAAGGCAGATAACCTGTACTTTGATTACATATCCAATAGTCTTGCTACAGTATAGTCACTGACTGGTCCATATTATCCTTATTAAGGAGCCAGAGCACCCAAACCAGCAAGTCACCAATAAAAGCCTTTTTCAGAATCCGTACGCTTAAAAAGACAGCCCATTAAAAACCAGAAAATCAAAACCTGCTGAAGTCTGGAAAGCTCAGCTTATTACATGAAGAAAACTTGTTATTTGCAACAGGAAATTTATTTCTTAAAGCAGAAGGAGAAAACTGCCTGTTCTAAAGAATGCAACCTAAAAATCACATGGTCTGACAGATTCTGTGGCATAAGACAAGAACCAGCTTTGGTTAAAATCTAAAGTTCACAAACCAGTTCAAAGTTCAAATAATAAGAAAGCAGCACAATAACCTGACTGGCAGAACAATGTTAAGAGCATTAGCATTTTCCCTGCTATATTTCATTTGCATTGAAATGTATTATAAGCTTGCACATAAAAACTGAACTCTTTGGCTACATGTCCCAAAAGGATTGAGTAAATTTCATATCCGTACATTCTGTTACAAGTCAGGTGGAATTAATCCAGCTGCAGATGTATGACTTCAGATTAAAAAGGATCTTTTATCTAAGGATCTGTATCCCGGATACCAAGCAACAGAAGATTATCTCAAAACAGGACTAGATTAACTGAATGTATTGATTTTTGTGTTAGCATGCCCAGACAAAAAGCAATACTATTGCTCAGTCTTATTTCTGTTAAGGAAATTCTCTGGTGATTAGTACTTTACTTAAGAGTACTTCTCCACTCTGGGCTTCAGTCACAGAACTAAAGAAGCATAGAAAAATAAGTCCAATATAAATATCATGTTTTTAAATCCATTCTTGTATCTACAGATAGAAAGGAAGTAGATTTATAGGACTGCAAGACGAATAACAAGTTCAACGAGCACTTTCTGTTTTTCCTGGAAAAACAGGAAATACCATAGACATATCTCAGTGTTAGCAGCTTCAATTCTAATGTCATTTCTTAGGAGACATGTAAGCAGTGACAGCCTTCATTCAATAAATACCCTGTACTGAAAGGGATCATCTCTTGACTGTGCACAGATTCCACTAAACATAACTGGCTATTGCACACCATGGTACCTCTGATTCCTAATTCTAGCTGCTAGAAAGGACAGTAGCAGGTAAATGAGCTGTATGATTGCTGAACGGCAAAAATCACAGGCGACGCGTGACGAGCTTCATGATTCACAGCATCAAGAGCAAGAATTATCTTCCGGTCGCCACCGCTGTGAAACGTTCTTGAGCATTTCTGAGAGCCCTTGCTTTCCATTTCCTTAAAAAAACCCCAAACCCCGGCTGACTTCTGCACCGGACACGTGATAGGAAAACAAGCGCTTAACGGTGCCGCTTAAGCCGGGCAGGGAGGGGCGCGGGGAGCGGCCGAGTGGGTACTCACAGGCTTCGCTGGAGGTGAGGTGCGGATGCCTGTCACAGCCAGGGTCCCCCGCCTCGATGACCACCTGCAGCTGCAACAGCTCGGGCTCCGCTCGGGCAGCCAGCGGCCTGCGGCCCCACGTCCGCCGCCGGGAATGCCCGAACATGTACTCGTAGTACCTGCCGGGGAAGCACAGGCACCGGCGGGGCCTGAGACAGCTGCTCCCATCCCCGGGCCGCCGCTGCAGCGCCCCGGCCCCGCCGCCGCTCACCTGCGGAAGGCGTCTTGCAGCAGCCCGCAGCTCGGCCCCGCCGAGGAGCCGGCGCCGTGCACCAGCTGGAAGCGGCTGGGCGCCAGCTGCAGCTGGCGGGGGTACGTGCGGACCCACTGCGGCAGCGGCCACAGCGAGTCCTCGGGGACGGCGTCTGCCGCCAGCTCCCAGCCGGACAGCTCTGGCTCGGCCTCGGCCCGCGGGGCGCCGCGGCGGAGGCTGGTGCTCACCAGCACGGCGGGCAGCACGACCAGCCCCAGCAGCAGCCCAGCCAGCCCCATGGCTCTGCCCATAGTGGGGCAGCTGCCGCAGCCCGCCCCCTCCAGTCTCAGGGCAGCCCGACTCCGCCTCCGGCGCCACGGGGCGGATCAGGGCGGGCTCGGGAGCCTCAGCGCCCGCCCGGCGGCAGTGCGACAGGAGAAGGGACCCGGGGGGGCTCTGCTGGAGCCAGTGGGACCTTGACGCTCCTCTGAAGGGTTTTCTCACATGAAAAAACATCAGCGTCCAAAGGAGAGCCACGAGGATGGTGAACGGTGGGAAGCCCTTTGAGGACAGGCTGAGGTCACTTGGTCGGTTCAGCGTGGAGGAGACTGAGGGGAGACCTAACTGTGGTCTTCAACATCCTCTTGAGGGGAAGCAGAGGGGCAGGTCCCGATATCTGCACTCGGGTAACTAGTGACAGGACTTGAGGTAACAGCATGCAGCTGAGTCAGGAGAAGTTCACGTTATTTTCAGGAAAAGGTTCTTCACGCAGAGGTGGTTGGGCACTGCAACAGGCTCCCCAGGGAAGTAGTCACAGCACCAAGCCTGACATTTCAAGAGGCACTTGAGCAATGCTTTCAGGCACGTGGTGTGATTCTTGGGACGATCCTGTTCAGAGCTAGGAGCTGGACTTCAATGATTCTGATGCATCCCTCCCCATATTCTGTGATTATCCATCAGCCAGCGCCATGAGGTCCTGCACACGGAAGTGCTCTACAGAATAAGGGAGTGTGGCTGGGCCAGCCTAATTTCTGTATGGAAAGGGTGTGATGCAGGCCACACTTTTATGAAGTAAAATCTCTGCATCTCTTGTACTGCTACAAAACAATTTCAGTCTCAGCAGAAACTACTTTTTCACAGGCTTTCTATAGAAGGTGTGGCAAGCAGGAGTCTGAGTTGCAGTGAAGTAATTCAGCCTTTAACCAAACAAACCCAGTGTTTTGGCCGATCTCAATGCAAACTTGGGAAAGTTGTTCAGAAGTGTTTGTGAAGAAGGCAAATCAAGCATTTCAAGACTGAAAGTCACTGTGGGGAGGAATCCAGGCTTCATGCCACCTCTAATTGAATGGTTAATGCAAACACTGAAGTGTCATCATCGTTGCTTCAGCCGATGCACCAGTTAAACCCACAGCAATGATGGGGGAAGCTGACACCTGCATGCTGCTACTGCGGAGTAACTGAGGAGCTGGTCAGCCATCCTGAAGGGAATGGATCACAAAACATACTGGTTTTGCCATTTGCTGTGCCAACCATGCAATTGGAGTGGAAAGGCTTGATGGAAAGTGTTTGATGCAGGTTATCCATAGCAGAATGTTATTTAATCTCATAATGCTATAAGTAAAAGCAATTCTTTGTTAGGTGATATCAAAGAGGCACACAGAATGTGACACCTGCAAGCCGTCCCTCCTGCCACTGCATGCCAGGAGACACATGGAAATAGCAGTGCTGTATTTTCTGGTGCTCTCAGAGGCAATTGTAACACTCTACTCTTCAAGCGGTGGCACAGGTTTCCAACTGCCTATTACATATACAGTATATATCTTTCCTTTGCCTGCTGTGATTATATCCTCAACTGTGTTGATGCAACTGTTCATGCTGCTTACCTTTTAGACATAGAAATTATGGATTATTTAATAGGTTTCTTTGACATATCTGAGAGATCAGTAAGCTCTCAGGGAAGGACAGGGTAAGGATAACTAGCTGCAGTTGCAGCGGGGACTGTGAGATACTAAACTAAATCTTCTGTTTACAGGTAAGTGTTAACCAGCCTGGCCACCCCTACAGTAATTCTTAGACACACTGAGAATTTTTTCTTTCAGTTGTTTTCAGTGGCTGCATCTTCTGTAAAACAAGGCTGTTTTATACCAGTGAAGTGCGCCTATTCACTAGTCACCTAATCATTTATTATTATCATGCTTTAAAATACTTATTCTGTGCACAAAATACTAATTAAATTAATTTCTCTGGGTAGATTTTCTGATGATCAATAAAGAGATCAGGTAGTCTTTCCTCGTGTAAGTCCATGACTACAGTTTCTTTCTTTTACCCATTGTTATACTGGACAAAGTTGGAGAAACTTGGTGTCTTTGAGATCTTTTTATCTCTGCCAGTTTTGCTTGAATTTGTATTTGGGATTTAACAATTACTGGGTGGAGTACTCAGTCATAAACATGCTATCCTCATTTTCTAAGGAAACCTTGCTTTAGTGTCTTTGGTTACCACAAACAATTTAAGCCTGCATTGGCATTTTTAGACAGTTAGGTTTGAGGTGTTATGATGTAACCCAGTTTTATGTTGCATCTGAGGACTGGTTCTAAGCTTGGAGTAGAGGATAAGCAGAATGCATAGAATTGAAGACTACCGGACTGCAGTTGTTCTCTTCAGGGGCCAGGTGATTTCAGTGGGATTTCCACTGAACACAGCGGAATGATGAAGCTGCAAAATGATGAAACTGCAGAGCTAGGACTGTAATTGTTTCCAGCATGTGCACAATGAAAGAAGATATCGGTGTGCTTCATGCTCTTAATTAAAAAAAAAGAAAAAAAAAAAAGAAAGAAAAAAATAGAGCTCCAGTATAAATTCAAAATCTTGAATGTGGAAATCCACCATAATTTATCCTTAGCCTGTTCTGTAGGATTGATGTTGTGCTTCTGAGACGAATGGATTTTGATCTTCCTTTGTTGTTGACTTTTTGCCTAGATTGTAATGGAATATGTACTCTTGTCTAGGCTTGTAAAGACTTGCATGGTTTTATAGGTTATATGTATCTATTGAATGAGTACTAAAGTACTGTTTTGCATTTTTGTGGAAAAATTGAAAAATGCAGTCATTAGTTATTCAGATCAGGAACTTGAATCCCCTGGTTGTACCAGAGACAGCTTTTCCGTTCCCTAAGGTAAAAGTTATGTGTCATTTAGTTGCAGACTAATCCTTTCTGAAAATGGGAAGAAAATTGCTACAACATGGTAAATGTAGCTGAGCTTGATTCCTACAACAGAATTGTACAGATTCCTCCACACACGTTGCTGTGTTAAATAGGAATTGGAAAAAAAAAAAAAGCAGTTTTGGACTTTAGGAATCTCAAAAGTTCCCCTTTCTAACCGAAATGATGGAATTGGGCTGCACACCAGTAACTTTTACAGGATGAAGTTCTTGCCGTTGTTCTGTGGCTACAGCAGTTACTTCAAAGTGATGGGAGATCTCTCAGCAGTGTTTCCTGGTGTGCAAAGAATGTTCCATATAGTCTCTACTGCTGACTCCACATGTTATTTGAGAAACAGCAAAGCAGCGTAGAGGAAACAGTGACTTACTACCACTGAGTAATATTTTGTGGCCACTGTAGTCTGGTCAACATATGGGAATGTTACTACCCAGTAGACTAGGGTGTGAATTGAGACCAGATTGGGAATGGCACATCAGTGTCTCACAAAGACATTTTTGGAGTATGTTAAAGGTTCATCCAATACATTTTGAAAGAAATTCAACACTGGTAGTGAAAAGTATGACTGTTTGGAAACCAGGTGATATTTTATTTTCTGCATTTCCAAGCTAAGCTAAATTCCTAAGTTACCTGAAGCTGACAGATCACAAGTAAATGTTTCTTACCATGGTTGTAATAAGTTCTGCTGTTCCGCTATCTGCATAGTAGAACGTATCTTGTGAGTAGTACATATCCTTTGCAGATGGGACTGAATCTTTCCATACGTGCTAGGTACGTGGCATAGGGTACCTCAGGGACCTTGCCTACAAAGGAGTGTTGTGACTAAATAAGGTAGGATGATAATTTCATACTACGTATAGCTGCTGACAATAATTTTTTATAGGGAAAGACTGTGAAGATTCTCTGGTTTGGAAATGAAATAAACATCTATTGGGGGCTGCAGTTTGGATATATAATAAACTTCTAGCAGAGAGTCACTTGTTGCACTGTAACTTCCTAACCTAGCTTGCACACAGTCTTCTGTATGGTTATTGTATGTCTACGTTTTTCCAAATATATGTTCTGTTTCATCCTGGCCACTTTGTATGGATGTATTTTATATATCAGGAGTGTCCAGGCACCTCTTATATCTAGAAGGCTGGAAACCCTGACAGCCTAGAAATCCTGTGTGTGACCAATGAGTACTTGAATGATGGGTTTAGAACTGTCTGACTTTAAGCAGGTTTGTTGGCTGAAGAGAGTTTCCAGATGGAAGATTATACATGAGCTGTCTGTGAGCTACACGCTGAGAATGTTGGTATTGATGTTGACATACATAATTAGGGATAAGAACTAATGAAAACAGGATGTTTAAATGATGTAACTTGAAGGAAACTCACAGGCTGAAAATGTTTCAAACAATAGCAAGGACAGTTTGTGAATGGATGCACATGCCAGGTGCATGATTAGTGTAAGTAGGTGAACCAGCTAGAAAGCAGACTGTGGATACAGCACTTATAATACACACATATTCTTTTGTAAAGGGAATTGTGGTTGAGGCTGCCAGCCTCATTGTGTGTTACTGTCTGACTATTTTTAGTATTTGTTGTGTTGTTTGGACAGAAAGAAATCTGAATGATTCTAGTACTGGGTCAGGTCTGTGGCTTCAGCGCCTAAGCCCCTGGAAGGTGTGAAAAACCTGTTGGGAGAAAGTGCTAACATATGCCAGATGCAGAAAGGTTCTAGGCTACTGGGTGGCTATAAAACTCTTCATGGTCTTTTGTTGATTTGTCTTTTTTGTTTCACAGCTGTCTGGGAATTCTGTGAAAGTGAGGTCTGGAGCAGTGCTGCCTCTGGGCTTGGGGACTTAAGACTCGTGGAGCCTCCTATTGCAGTAGAGATATGCTGCTCCCAAATAGATGCTCTGGGATCTTTGGTCTGCAGCAATTGCAATGAGATATCAGAGGGAGAAAAAGGCTGAGTAAGGCCTCTTGTACAGTCTGTTTTGAGTAATGATTTGTGCCTGTTCATTATCTGCTGACCTCTCAAAGTACTTTTGTCATCACTGCAGACACAGTTTGTTGAGTAGGACATAGTAGAGCTGTCCTGGATTAGAAGTGTGTGGAAAAATTCACAACACCAGAGGTTTATGTCCAAAATGGAAACAGAGGAGTCCAGTAACTTTATTCACTTTATATAACTTTATATAAAGGGAAAGGCCATGGGGCATTCCCCTGGGATCTCTCAGATTGTTGGGGGGACAGCCCCCTTTTTTTTCCTGTGTTTCTGGCCACATCACCCTCTTCCTTCCCCTATTGGCTGAGGTACTTGGAAAGTACAGACTTCCTGAATCACCTACTCTATGCCCCCCTCTACTGTGCACTCCCCCCACCTCGTTTTTTTCCTTTTATAACAGAACACTATTCATAATTCTATTAAGTCTTTGTTCTTTTTCTCTAAGTTCAGGAATTTAACACCTCCTTTGCTGAGCTCCAGTTCACGTCAATTACTAACATTTTCTGGAACTGATAGTTGCTTCCATTACTTCCCTATCTGTAAGTTTCTGGCCCTATCTCCATGCGGGTTCTGTTTGTAAAGACACATTCGTCTTACTCCTTTCAGAAGTAAGGTAATGCCCAAATGTTCAAGTAGTTCTGCCTAAATACAGTTGTCCTTAAAAAGAACTCTTGACTTGTTCTTGACTTTCTTTTGGGCAGGCTTCTTCAGAATTACACAATGTAGTCTCCATCCTTTTGTGTCTCCCTTTCTGTGACTGCATTCCTTCGGTCCTGGAACTGTGTGCTACTAAAAGGTGTTTTAGTGCAAAGCTAATAATTTTACTGCTTCATTGTATCTATAGACGGAGGTAGAACTCCTATGGAGAGAGAGGACTTACACAGGACCGCTAATTTGTCTGTGCAAGATAACAAGGATAGCAGTGCAAGACAGTAGTTTCCTCAAAAGTTTTCTGATGTTAACTATTCAGGGCATCCTATGTCTTTGCTGCTTCCCGGGAGAAATAAGATCCAGGATCCCAGCATAGCTCCAGCTGCTGACATAACAAGGCAACATGGCACATAGACCAGGTACTGATCTTGCTGGTCATGTGCTGTCTTCTGGAAAGTGGACCAAGTTCAGTGTGGTGGGTTGACCCTGGCTGGTTGCCAGACGCCCACCAAAACTCTTCTGTCACGCTCCTCCTTGCCTGGACAGGACACAGAGAATATTGTAGAATCATAGAACGGTTTGGGTTGGAATGGACCTTAAATATCATCTGGTTCCAATGCCCCTGCCACAGGTGAGGATGCCTAGAAGATGGATGAAAGGCTAGAAGACGAATCTATGATGAAGGGCTCATGGGTCGAGATAGGGACAGGGAGAGATTATGGGGAAAACAGACTCGAGTTGGGTAAAAATTAATTTCATATCAATCCAATCAGAGTAGGATAATGACAAATAAAACCAAATCTCAGAAACATCTTCCTCCACCACTCCCTTCTTCCTGGGTTCAGCTTCACTCACAATTTCCTCTGCTGCCCTGAGCAGCACAGGGGGTCAGGGAAAGGGGATTGTGGTCAGTTCAACATACATTGTCTCTGCCACTCCTTCCTCCTCAGGAAGAATGCTCCTCACACTCTCTCACTGCTCCAGTTTAGTTCCCTCCCATAGGAGGAAGTCCTCCATTAGCTTCTCCAATGTGAGCCCTTCCCACAGGCTGCAGTTCACAAACCGCTCCAGCTTGGGTCCCTCCCACAGGCTGCAGTCCTTCAGAAGCAGACTGCTCCAGCATGGGTCGTCATGGATCATAAGTCCTGCCAGCAAACCTATTCCAGTGTGGGCTCCTTTCCACAGGCAGGTCCTGACAGGAGCCTGCTCCATCCTGGGCTTTCCACAGGGGTCACAGCCTCCTTTGGGCATCTACCTGCTCCAGCATGGGGTCCTCCATGGGTTGTAGGGGTATATCGGATCCTCCATGGACCTACTTGGGCTCCATCAGCTGAAGCTGCACAGCTGCCTCACCATGGTCTTCACTACAGGGGCATCTGGGGCACCTCTTCCCACTCCTTCACTGACCTTGGTGTGTGCAGAGCTGTTTCTCACACATATTCTCACTTCTTTCTCAGGCTGCAGTTACACAAGGGATTTTTTTCCCCCTTCTTAAATACATTACCCCAGAGGTGCTACCACTGTCACTGGTGCGGATCAGCCTTGGCCAGTCATGGGTCCATCTTGGAGCTGGCTGACACTTGCTCCTTTGGACATTGAGGAAAAACCTCTGTCACCTTCTCACAGAGGCCACCCCTATAACTCCCCACTAACAAAACCCCACCACAAAACCCCAATATACCTGACTGTACAGCAGCTTCTTTTTTTTTTTTGAGATGACATCAGACTTCCAAGATCTCAATAGAGCAGAGCAGACTGGTGAATCAGGAAGAGGAGAGGTACAGAAAGGCATATGCTAATGTATTATGATCCAAAGGCAGACCACATGGACATAAAGTATATTTATTTGAGGTTAAATTACTGTCAGAGCATCTTAGTCATTTATTTGTTGCATCATTGTAATAAATTACACATTGAACACACAGATCCTTCTATATCCCTTTGTTTACAGTAGACTAAACTGCTCATGTGTACAAGCTCTGAAAGGGGTGTTTTCTAGAGAAGCACCCTGTCAGCACTGAATATGAATGTGACAGAATAATTGAAATGGCATAGAAACATCTAGTCGGAGTGTCCACAAAATGTCTGAGGTGCAGAGCCCTTGCAAATTTTGTATGTTGGAGATTTATTTAATAATCAAAGACCACAAAGTCTATACAGAGATATTTATTTTGTTTTGTTTTATTTTATTTTATTTTATTTTATTTTATTTTATTTTATTTTATTCGTACATAACTATTATGGGGAAAGATGACAAAATTTTTTCCTCCCTTCTAAAGCCACGTGTCCACCAGCAGGTGGTGCCATGCTCACACTGCATCAGGGTCACTCATTCCTGGGAACTTCACCCTGGAAGTGTAACTGCAGGGTTGATGGCAACAACAATTAGTCTGCACATGTCATTAGCTGATTACAAACCATCCGAGGATTCCATGCACATAGCTTTCTTGCTGAGTTTCTCCATGCTGTGCTTATATGGCAAAATAAATATTACTGCATTTTGTCGCTGAAGAAATCCATGCAAATCAGATACCTACCTGATAACAATTTGTATTCTGTGTAGTTAACATTCAAATTTAATGATTACAGATTGCAAGATAATAGGAACCCCAGTGTACAGGGGTAAGTCTGTGTCCTCTTTAGGGGCACTAGAAGAACTTTCCAGTGGCAAAATTAAAGCTAAATCAGTTATGTGTAGAGAGGCAAGAAATAAAATTATTACTTCTTAGGACCTGAGCAGATCTTGTTTTGTTTCTGCCTTCTTCCTTGCTGTCACTGAAAATGTTAAACTTAGGATGAATTAAATTGTTGTGTCCTTGGAAAAGTTATCATCTCTTTCTCTTAATTTTACTCTGGAAACTAAATCCCCACTAAACACACACAGTGGTTTCAAGTGGAGACCCATTGGTCTGTTGTGATGAAATATCCAATTTATGGACAGCACAATTTAGTCAGAGAGGGTGACACACCTACAGGTACAACTTCAGAGCGATTATGAGAAACTTAAGGATTGGACTAACAGAAAGCTGGTAAACGTCAGTACCCTGTGCATCAGAACAGGCTGGTTGGTAACTTCAGTGCAGCACTGAAACAAGCTCTCTGGAGAGGCTGTGGTGCTGTGGTGTTTCATCCATAGGCTTTTGAGCTTGGCCAGGTAAGGCTGAAGCTGACCTCATCTGGTGTTGCTGTTAGTCCATTTTGTGCAGAAATCCTTCCCTGCTAGTACTCCTTCATCCATGTGGCTTTGGCTTTAGTGCCAGCTGCAGTAGATCTATATTACACACTACGCTTAAATTAAATATAGGCACTGAATAATGTGGGAAATTTGTATGATATAAAAGTTTCTAGGAACAGTAACCTAATGATACTGTCTTCTGTTCACCTTGGATACCCTAAGCCAGGTTTATCTGCTCTACGTCACCTGGCCAAGCTATCCCTCTCTCTGCTGCAGCTGAACAGAGAGACCATACAGGTTCACTGTTATGTGCTGGGGTAAGTAGGGTCTACTAAAGCTGATTTGGACATGGAACAAAGCGATGACTGCAGTTATATTGTCCTGGAAGAGAAGTAAGTTTTGTAGGAGAGCAAAAGATAAGAACAAAAAGGAGTGCATGTGTCACTCAGTTCTGCAGTATTTCTATTGAGGTAAAAGTCCCATACATCAAGTTCTGGCTCAAGGGCAGTAAGGTCACCTAAAAAGAAAAGGTTTCGTACAAGGTAAAAGACAGAGGTGCTCCAAAAATGGGGTGCTTGTGTTGCTCTTTCTGTTGTAAAGGTCTCTGTCCTGCATGACATCTTTGTCTCTAAACTGGAGAGACATGGATTGGATGGGTGGATCACTGGATGATAAAGAATTGGCTGGATGTTCACTCTCAAAGGGTTGCAGCCTATGCCTCAATGTCCAAGTGGAGACCAGTGATGTGTGGAATTCCTCAGGGGTTGGTATTGTGACTGTCCCTGTTTAAAATATTTGTTGGTGACACAGGCAGTGGGATTGAGTGCAATCTCAGCAAGGCTGCCAACACCAAGCTAATGGTGCTGTTGATATATTGCAGGGCAGGTATGCCATCCAGAGGGACCTTGCTAGTCTTGACAGGTGGGTCTGTGTAAATGTCGTGAAATTCAACAAGGTTAAATGCAAGGTCCTACATCTGGTAATCCCAAGCACAAGTACAGGCTGGGTAGAGAATGGATTGATAGTAGATTTGAGTCAAAAGACTTGGGGGTGCTGGTGGCTGAGAGGCTGGACATGAGCCCACCATGGGCACTCCCAGCCCAGAGAGCCAAACGTGTCCTGGGCTGCATCCAGAGCAGTGTGGGCAGCAGGGCCAGGGAGGGGATTCTGCCCCTCTGCTCTGCTCTGCTGAGACCCCACCTGGAGCACTAAGGCCTCCAGAATAAAAAAGGTATGGGCTTGTTGGAGTTAGTCCAGATGAGGGCCATGGAGATGATCACAAGGCAGGAACATCTCTCCTATGAAGACAGAGAGTAGGGGGGTTGTTCAGCCTGGAAAAGAGAAGGCTCTTGGGAGACTTTAGAACACCATCTAGTACATAAGGGGGGCCTACAAGAGAGATGGAGGGGGACTTTTTACAAGCACATGTAGTGATAAGACAAGAGGGAATAGCTAGAAGATGACAGAGGCTAGGTTAAGATTATAAATAAGAAATAAGTCCTTTACTGTGAGGGTGCTGAGGCACTGGAACAGGTTGCCTGGGCAAATTGTGGATGTCCCATACCTGGAAGTGTTCAAGGCCAGGTTGGATGTAGGTCTGGGCAACCGGGTCTAGTGGGAGGTGTCCCTGCCTGTGGCAGGGGGGGTGGAACTAGATGATCTTTGAGGCCCCTTCCAGCCCAAATCATTCTATGATTCTGTGATTTGGTATCTTTAGGACCAAAAGGTCAGGTTGTGTTACTGATCAGTAATGTGTTCTAACATATTGCTGGACTAGATCTGGTGCATTGTTCACTGCTGGCAACTTATTACTGATTTTTTATTATTTTAATACAGCATTATGATCCCCAATAGCAGAAAGCTGCATGCAATCTGTTAAGAAGAAAATAATCCAACCCTTTTTTTTTTTTTCCCCAGTGTCAAGTACGGTCTTCTTGATGTAGTATGGCATGGATGGGAGAATATGGAGGAAGGAGATATAAATCCTCCTTAGGCTCATTTCATTTTTAACACGAACTTTGATTACAGAAGAGTCATGCTTTATGGAACAGTAAAGAAGCCAGTGCATACAAACTCTTCCACTGGTCCTTATAAAATGAAACAAGAACATGTGTTAGGATTACAACATGTATGCAAATAGGACCCAGAGTACATACAAGGCAGATGCATTTTCTAGACCAAAAAATCAAAGATAAATATATATCCTTTTTTCCCCTTGGACTTCATGAGAGCTGCAAAAGGAATACCCTATGTTTTAGACAATAATACAGGAAACAGTATATTAAAAATTCTCCAGAGAGGAAAGCTTTGAGGATACTGTTTTGTTTTTAACAACACTTGTCTTTCTCCTGGACAATGCAGTGAGAGCTTGCAGATGCTTTCAATAAAAACTGATAGTAGAACACAGGTGAATGCATTACTCTAAAGGGTGAGGATGAGGCCAGTTCTACCTGCCATGTAATTTGCACCTATTCGGATTTAGCTTGTGATTGTTCTGTCTCTGACTTGGTTAGCATGGTTTTGGCTAGCATTGTTACATTTAGAGAGCAGTGTCTCCTTTGCAAAGTGTTTGGAGACCTCCTAACATAAACCCTACTAGTAGCATTTATTATCTTTGTATTCTTAGTTTTGGAGAAAAAATAATTTGAGCATAAATGTGTAAGTTTTGTGATGTGAAGCTGCTTGTTTGGATTTTTTTTTGTTTTGTGTTTATAATGCTGTAATCAGTCAATTTTAATTTCATTCTGTTGGATACATTATAGACATATTCTAAGTGACAGATTTGAATAGATTTGATTTAGAGTGCAGATAGTCTGAGTCATTTTTATTTTCAATAGCAGGTGTCATGCAGAGTCTCAAGATTGATTTAACTAGGCCTTCTTTGTGGGATACAAAAAGGAGAAATTCACTTATGTTTCCAACTTGGAAGCATTGCAGGGAATGTATGGGCTATTTTCCTTCCAGCACTGCACAAGTGCATTGTCTCCCTTCTTGCTGGTGTTTGTACACAGAATATCTCTTTGTGCTCTGTCATCCTTGAGCAATCCATTGTACAAGCAGAAGCAGGTATGCTCTTGATCCAGATTGCTTTCTGTTTACAATAAAAGAACAAAGCGTTTCTAAGAGAAATGCAGTGGCAAATAGGCTGATACATACAGTGAGAAATATTAATTACCTTTATTGTCTTGTCACAGCTATTTCAATCATTATACACAAACCTTTAGACATGGGATGTAAGAAGTTTTCTGGCTTTGGTCTGAAACCACACTGAAAAGCCATTCAGCTGGCTATTCACAGCAAGGCAAGTGAATAGCCAGCTTTGTGTTTACCAAGGATAATCTGCTGTGCTGTGCTTCTCAATCTGTTACTCTAAATGTCCTTGTCTTGTAGTTTGCAGTACACTAAGCCCCAAGTTTTCTGACTGGTTTAGGGGGCCTGCTGAAATGCTAATCAATCAGACAGTCATTGGTGCTGTCTTTAGAGAAAAGAATTGATGGCTTGGGAGGTAGGGTAAATTATTGACCATCATCTTAGCTCAATTTCTGAGGAATTATCAGTGATGGTGGATCAACCATCATATTTTTCATGGACAGAATGACGAATGTTTTCTCATTTTTTGAGTCAGGTCTAAAACCTTGGGACATTTTTGTAGTCCTTGTTCGGTTTCAGGTAAATACAAGTTACAGGATCAGGGTATTCATAGGGTTGAAATTAATTATACTCTCCCAGCCGTTATGTATGTCAAAAAACTTGGGGTTTTTTAAGTGTTTTTAGTGGATATCGTGTAACCCTGTTTTACATGTTGCTGTTTAGTAAATTTGAAGAGAGGTAAACAAATTAGTCATTTAACTGAAGTCAACCCTGGACTGTAGCCTCCAGGTTTCTCTGAGACCCTATTAGGTCTACCTCCCTTCACCTGAAATGTCTGGGGGTTTTTTTAATGGCTGTGTTCCTGCTTGGGACTTACTAAAAAAAGAAGGCATGGTGTGAGAAGTAGTATGTAATTGGAAACAGGACTCACAATGAGCAGAGGAACTTCTAGGTTTTCAGTGCAAGTATATGAAATATTACAGGACAGAAAAGACCCTGTTACTTTTTAGAAATAGAAATTATGAGATCATGTTATGATGCCATTTTGAATAGGATTGTGAAGTATATTTGCTATAGTAATTCTAAGATTGTTGCTTTTTTGTTTGTTTGTTTTCAAGGATAAAATCAGAAGTGTCACACGGCTACATCAATTATTCTAAAAATGTGTATTTTTACTTGGTAACCTCCACATCTCTGTATATCCTATATTTCATTAAACCAAACCCTGCATTTAATAAAATGTACTTTCATTACAAGGAAAACTAGTGGTTACTGTCCAACCCCTATATTAGTACCTCTTCTTCAGTGGCATTCTTAAAATTCTTCATTTCTACTTTGCTGTGCTTAAAGTCTTCTAAGTCCTGTCTCTTTGGACATCTTGGTGAAACACCACTTTTATGACATAGTGTCTGCTGCTTTTCCTTTCTTTTATGTGCTCACCTATATGCCTTTTCATATTCTCCTCTACCTCATACTTTTACTATTGCACTAGAAACCTGGCCTTTGTGAGGGACCCAAACAAGTTTTTCAGATGCCATATGGTTGTTTGAGAACTGTGACTCTAATTTCAAATACATTTGAAAAAATATTTTTGTTCCTTACAGATTAAAAAAACAAAACCAAACCAAAACAAAAAACCAAAAACCAAACAAAGAAAAAAAAAACCCAAAAAGCCCTCCCAAAACCCCTGGAACCCAAGAAGAATCCCACAGCCCAATTCCAAATTGGAGGAATTAAAGCATATTAGTTTTCAATGTCCCCAAAATTTTTAGCTAACTGCTTGATATGTTTTCAGATATGGTTACAGTTACCAGCAATTTTTGTACTAATGGTTTCCATTTCATTTTCATTAGTTGCTTGCTCTGTTTTTTGTAAATATTACCTACAATTATGTGCCATTTACTGCTGGAAGAATAAGTAAGTGCATATTTAAAATGCAGTCAAGTGAAATCTTAGTCTGAAATTGAATTTTTAAGTGCATCTCTTTAAACATGATAGCACTGATGATTCAGTCACATGATTTGCCATTAACTGTGTCACAAACATTTCCTGTAGCTTAACTTGCTATTCCTGTCCCTTGCCCTCGTGAAATAAATGGACTTTCAGCAACAGTTTTGACAATACTCTTGTCTACAAGTAATAAAACATCTGGAAATTAGGCTAGATGGATAAAACAGTTCCATGTAATAATATGTATCTGGCATTCATACAACCTTAGTATAATGCATGTTTTTTATGGGCCAGATGTGGTATTTATGTATTATGGGGAACAGAGGCATGTTCAGTCATGCTTTTTATTGCATTTAAATGCAAGGTATATTTTAATAACTCTCAAAGGGAATTGTCTCCTATTGATTAGAAACTGTCAGTGTGTTAGACATAAACCTGAAAAACCAAATGAATCTGTCAGAAAACTGTGGATGTAATTTAAGTTGACATTAAACTGTATACTTACTGAGAGCTGGCTTCAAAAAAAAAAAAAAAAACAAAAAACAAAAAAACCCCAGAAAAACCCCCGACTAATAAATTTCTACTTATTCCTCCAGTGAAGGTGATCTATGAAGCCTTTGATCTAAGAGTTGTTTATTTCTTCTCTAGGACTGTGTTCTGTTAGTTTTACAGGTCTATGAAATTATTGTTCTTCAGCCTTTCACATTTTCTCGTTAGGACAACAGCTTTGCATAAAAGCCAGCTGCAAAGTCTCCATTTTTACAGTCTTGCATGACATTTTCAAGTAACGTGAACTGAATTTCTATCAAGTGGAAAAGGGATTCCACTGAATCATGCTTACCTTGCTTTTGCCACTGTTAATTTCCAAACAACTCTGAAAAGCAGGTAACTGAGCAGTTCTCTCCTCTACACCTTTTCTTTGTCTAAGGTTTTTACTATTTTCACCCTGAAACATCACTACTTTTTCAAAAATGGCACTTGGAACTTTCTTTCATTTACCACTGCCATTTCTGTTGAGCACATTGAGCTTTGTTAATATGACATTCTGCATTTGCTGTAAGTCTTTGTTCCATGTCTTTTTACTTCATTATTATCTGTACAAAAGCTGTCAATGTCAATGTCTTACAGTTTCTTTACTTTTTTTTCTGTTTTTTTTTTTTTTTACTCTGCCAAATCTCTTCAAACAAATAAATCCTCTACATGTGTATTTCCAAATATGTTACAGGTTGTTTAAAAGCAAGTGCATTGAGGCCAGCCTTGACAGGTGTCAGTACCAGAACCCCACTAGTGCATCCCTCCTTCCATTAACTTTTATTGAAAGGGAGCACACGTCTGCAGGTTTGGCAGCTATGAAATATGTTTTGTTTTTTTAAACTTTGTAAGAGGACTCCAGCTAATGCAATAATTTGCTTAATTATCTTCTGCAGTACTGAAGACCAGAAATCTTGAAGCCATCCTTGAGCCTGACCTGGTTTCTAAACCTTCTATCCTTCTTACAATTTGCTTGTGTGTCACTGACTTTTCCCAATCCTTACAGCACTGCCAGGCTTCTTCCTTGATTCAGTTCTGGCTCTACTGAAATTCTTGTTCATTCTTGAATCATTTCACCTCTCAGCTCTTTCTTTTATAGGTCTTCTAAATCCCTATAATTTTAGGCTTCAGTAGGCACAGAATTCTGTGCTTAGATTACTTTTTCATGTATATTCTCCATCTATCCCTCTAGTCAGGCATCTTTGAATTCAAGTTCAACATTAAGCTCCTGCTTTTTAGAATTCTCACTGGATTTGTATCTCATTTTCCAGTTTTGAGTCTGTGATGAACAGAATGTTATACATGCTTCACTCAGTGACTACATTGATGAAGGCAAAAGAAAAACATGGTGCAGTGAAAAGGCCTGACATTCAAGTTCAAGATCCAGTGTTCCTGTCAACTCTTTCATTACAGTAACAAATAAACTATCACATATGCATTTATTTGTAGTCTATAGCCCTGACAGAGAGGGATAGCATGTCTCAGCCTTCATGTATAATTCAGATATGAGGGACATGAAGTGGTTTCATCAGGAAAAAATAATTCTAAGCCAAAATATTAGAATGCTCCTGAAGTCCAAATTGGAACAACTTTTTTTGAAATTTGTCCATCCCTGTAGACACAACCTACTTTGACTCAATCTTTATTGGCCACTGACATCACCTCAATATTAAAGACATACACCAGGCACCACAGGAAACCAGTGTGGTCAGAGACCACCTGACCGAGCTCAAACACAAGAAAGGAGTGTATGGAAAGCAGAGTAAGTATGTATGAAATCAGGTAGGTGATCTACTAATGAAGGGTGTGAAAGATAATGAGGTGCCTAACGCTTTACTTATTTCAGTCTTTACTAGCAGAATCTCCTGCTAAGCCTTCCAGGTTCTGCCAGTTCTGTTTGACCTTCTTATCAGTGATCTGGATGCAGGAGATAAATGCATCATTATTATGCTGATGATACTAAACGGGGAGCTGCTTCTGACTCTCTTGAGTGATGAGAGGCCTTGCAAAGGGATCTAAATAGAGCATCTGGCAATCATCAAGGGCATGAAATTAAAGAACAAATGCTGGGTTCTCTACCTGGGACAGAATAAGACTGGACACAAGTATAAATTGGAAAAGGAGGGTCAGGAGAGCAGCCCTGCAGAGGGGGATGTGGGGTGCTGGTCGGCGGCAGCTCAGTGTGATTCAGCAGTGAGCCCTGACGGCCTGGCAGGTAAACAGCATCCCAGGATGCACCAAACACTGCACTGCCAGTGCAAGAGAGGTTATTATCACTGTATTCGGCCTTGATGCAGCCTCTTCTGGAGTGCTGAGAGCAGTTTTGGGCCCTGTGATTTAAAAAGCATAGAATCAGAGAAGAAGGATGAGACAGTCCTTGAATGTGCCTCAAGTAGTGCATCAAAGCTAGTGAGAATTCTGGGAGATGTATTCTGTGAGAAGCCACTAAGGACCGTGGGCTTGTCTAGTTTGCCGAAAAGGAGACTGAGGGGTGACCTCTTTGCTCTCTACAGCTTTCTGAGCAAAGGAAGTGAGAGGAGATGCCTGCCTTCTCTCCCTGTGATCCAGAGATGGAATGCATGGGAATGATGCAAAGCTGTGCCAGGGGAGGGTCAAACTGGACATTAGGAAGCCTTTCTTTACTGAGAGGGCAATCAAACACTGGAACGGTCTTCCTGGAGAGGTGGTCATGGCCCTGTGCCTGCCACAGTGTTTAAGACACATTTCAACAATGCCCTTAATAACATGCTTTCACTTCTGGTTGGCCTGAGTCCGGCAGTTGGACTGGATGATCATTGTAGGTCCCCTTCAACAGAGCTAGGCTATTTTATTGTTCTGTTGTATACTATTGGAATAGCTCAGAGGAGGGTCGAGTTAGAATATACTTAAATGAGCTGGAGATATACAAAAACCCATGGAACCTTGCAGCCATGGAACAAGCAGAAAGAAGTTCAACAAGTGTAAAGGCCTGCACTTGAGGCAGAAAATCCCCATGCACTGGTAGAAGCTGGGCACTGGCTGCCACAGGATCAGCTTTGCAGAAAAGGGGTGTGCCTCTTGGTGTACAGCAGGTTGAACCTGATCAGCAGCATGACCTCACAGCAATGATGGTGAATGGTGTCCTGGGGGGTATAAGCGAGATCATCAGTGGGTGAAGAAAAGTTAATATTCTCCATTCTTGATGATTTTTCAAAATTTGTCAGGAGATTTTTAAAAGGGCCATAGGCAACCTGATTTAACTGCAAAAATAACACTCCTTTGAACAAGAGATTAGACTAGAGAGCTCAAAAGACCCTTTCCAGCCAATAGTTTATGATTTTGCCATAATAGAGAAAATAATCTGATATACTTTAGTCATAATAGGAATCTCAGCTCTCAAAATTAACTTTAATTAGGCACTTAACGGGTAAGTGCAAAGTAAATTTCATGGAATTTATGGAGCTTATATTTAAAGTGCTTTGTTTATAAGAAAGACTTTAGATTTGAAATATTTTAAACTTCCTGTGTAGTCATAAAATGAATAATTGATCCTTTAATATATAATCAGTATAATTATTGATAGACACACCTCCCCAAGTCCCTTCTCTTTACTCTGAATATTTAATATATTATGATAACTTTTTAAAAGTACAATGTAGAGCCTGAAACTTGAGATCTGAAGGACGTGACTATGAAAAGTCTCAGAGAAAAAATATCTAAATGCTGATTCACAATCCAAAGAGCTATCACAATATAACTAAAAGGGTTTTGTAAGCAGTATTGCTCAGTATACTTAGACCTGTTGAAAAGAATTTCAAGATTTATTGGGAAATATTTTGGAGAAAAGTATTTTTTTGAGCAATAAAGAAAACCTTACAAAATATCAAGTTTCAAAAAACCCCCAAACAATACATTTAAATTGAACTGTAGATTTTAAGAGCTGCAGAATGGTTTTGATTGCAGTTAAACAGCAATATTTTCTTTGTATAGACCCCAGTAACAGATGTTGCTTTTTTTTTGGCAATCTGTAAGTAATCTCTTTTGTTCAATGAGCTCTCAGGCTTGTGTATTGTGTTTGCAGTTTAATTTGTCAGAAGTGGTCAGATCATGTTATTTAGCTCCTGCTTCTTTTGGTCCTTAGTATTTGTATGACCTGGATGCTTTGTGTAAATGTTCTTCACAGGACTGCTATGAATAAGTGGTATCAAAACTAGACTGTACTGATCTATAATGTCTTTTATTATTAATTTCAGCTTTGTTTGGTCAGCTGAAGAGTGCTTAGAAAGCCAGCTTTGTTCAAGTCAACAGTGTAAATAGGGGGAATGTGCAGTCAAATGGCCTGTGGTGCTTAGAGGTGCCGCTACTGATGCTGACAGTGCAAAATGGCTTTGAAGCAACCCCCTGGGTGGAGGAGTCTTGTGTTACTCCCATTTTGTGTTTTTTAAGTACTGCGCATGTACTGCCATTTTCCTTCTCTCCCTTCCCAACGGCTATTGAATGTTAAAAGAAGCCTGGAGGTGGCATTCTGCCTTTGCTGTAGCTGGAACTGGAGAAAAGGAAACAAAGAAAGGAAGACAATTTAAGGAATATCTGTCTGCAGCTTTCAGTTCTGCCAAGAGTTGCTATGCTAATATGCCCATATTTTAAGAAGATTTCTTAATATTATTAGGCATATGTTTTGTTATATGTAGATTTATTGTTTTTAAGAATAATCACACAAAAAAACCGCCTCAGCCAAAAATAAACACCTCTAGACAAAGACTCTGAAGTAATAATTAAACATTTTTATAAAGCTCCAGTTGATTGTCTGATGAAAAATGAAATTTAGATTTATATATTATGTTTCCTTGACTCTTGGTTCTAGTTCTGCAAAACTATATAACTTCGAATCTTCCAATGTCTATTTTACAGGTTTTGCTATTCAGAAAGAAAGAGGAAAACACTTAGGTCCTGAAAGAGGGGGAAAATATCAGGAAATAGACCTGCAGATAAGAGTTTGATACTATATATACATGATGGTGTAATGTTTTGGGGTTTTTCTGTTCATAAGGCAGAATGGTTTGAAGTTTAGAGTAGTGTCTTCCAAGAAAAGAAACATGTAGAGAATGTGGTGGTTTGCTGAAGGTGCCCAATTCTGTAGCTGGCAAAGGCAAACAGTAACATGTCTCTACTTCATGAAAGCATGATTGGATGCCTAATAAAATGACTGTGTAATATGGTATGATTGGCAGTTCCTGCTTAGGAAGCCAAAGAATAAAATAGCAGAGGCGTTGACATTCACTGGCAAATTCCCTCTGACTTCACAGGAGCTAGGTTTTATTCTTAAATAAATAATGTTGAAAAAGTGTGCTTCAGAAACTTTGGGTTAATTGGGTTAGTTCAGATCAGGGTAGAATGGATAACTGTGCCTTGCAGGCATTAACGGGTCAGACCTATCTTTTTATGGTTGTGGGATTACTGAAATAAGTGGATCAGATAGGGCATGTGGTATCAAAACCTATCAGGGTGGAATCTGTGCAATCCTTCCAGAATCTGTCAATTACCAGGGTGTGACTGAGTATATTTTGGCTGTGCAATTGGCAGGCTTCTCTCTCTGCAGCTCCTTTTACCTTTATGGACAAATATTGCTAAGCTAGGAGGGCAGCTATGAGAAATGTATGTTTTTAACAGTTAAGGCACATGATTGCATTGTGCAAAGATGGAGCAAAACAGGAATTGTGCAAAGAGGAACATGTGCAGAAAAGAAAGGGAAAATGCCATTTTAATGAGTTTCTTAGGAATGTGTTTATCTATAAAGAATAAGTAATTGTACCATAAGCAATAAAAAAAGGGAGAAAGGAATGTATTCAAAGAGGGAAGGGTGGAGATTGTTTGATATTTGTGAGCCTAGGTAATATAAATGCATCTCTTTCACTAAGCACTATTGCCTAAATCTATAATAATTAGGGAGACAAAACCACATCATCCGTCTACTATCTTCAACGAAGCCAGGATGTGCTCATTCCTTTTTCAAATGTCTGAGTTTGTTCATGATAACGGATTGACTAAACAGCGAGTTTAACATCCCTTCTCATGAGCTTTGGGCAGTTTCTTGCCTTGCCTGGTGCCATAGGCTTGTCTCCTGTCAGGCAGGCAGGATGCTCATGTGGCAGGCATCTGCAACCTCACCACAGGGAGAGTGGGGAGAGACATTTGCAGAACTCAGCCCAGATTTTACAAGTATTACAGTTTAAAAAGAAGAGTCTAAATCATTATACCTAGCAAGTACACAGTTGAAGATGATGCTAATTCCACAGTAGTAGGTGCTGCAACTAACAGTGGAAGAAGAATGAAGATTTAAAGAGATTTCCATTTCTTATAAGCCTTATTGAAGTAATAAATGATTAAAGTATCTTTTTTCTTTTGGCTCCTTAAACAATGGGCTGGATTTTTTTCAGACAGGAATATATGAGGGTAGGTTGAAATATAAAAACTTTTATAGGCTATACTAAAAGGAAAAATTTGACAAGATATGTAAAGATTGCTCCTTGTTTAAATTTATTCCAAAGATTTGTATTTGGATGGGCTGGGAGTCATATATTTTAAATGTATTTTCATTTCTACAGTCTGTTTATTGAGGTGCATTAGCATGAAAAAGCTAAACCACATCACATTACTTACTGCGTGTTCTACAAGTTCACACGTTAATGCTATTTGGTGGGAAATTAGATGAAGGAAGTAGAAAATTTAAAACTGTTTTGCTCTCAGGCAACAAAACTCTTGTGCAGAAACATATTTTCACTCAGAGAAGCAGCATAAAATAATTCTATTTACTCATTTTATAAAAACGAAATGAAATCTGCTGTGACAATCATAAAGGAGAATTCTAAGTTGTTGGAGGGTTTTTTGTTTTGTTTTTTTTTTTAATCTATTTTTTTTCTTTTGATCTCCCTATGATTCAGGGGTGATCAATGTCATCTGATGAACCCATTTAAGATTTTTGTCAGACACTATACTGCTAAGATTTTTCCCCATTTAACAGAATGGAATCTCAAAGACCCACAGCAAATGGAAAGCTTCTTCAAAAGTACTTGAGCAGAAGGGAAATAGAGGGTTTTTCCGAACTATCTTAGTCATAGGAGCTCAGGCAATACTCTAGATAAATCTTAGGATTCTGTTTGCATGTGAATGCAGCTTTCATTTGCATAAAAATCTGGTAGTTCTATTGATGCTTATTGAGACTTTCAGTTATTTCCAATCTTCATATGGCAAATGATCATGTAAAATTTGCTTAAGATAATTTTAATGGCAGATTTCCAAATCTGGCGAGTTTTCATATAATTGGTGATCCATAAATTTCTCCCTTTTTTTTTGTTTCTAAATAAGAAAATGTGACAACACATGTACGAAGACAAGTTCTGGCTGGGCTTGTGCATACAATAGGCTCTATGTGTGCGTGCACACGTACCATAAATGTTCTGGCACGTGACACAAGCTACTGAGCAGTAGAGATATCTGCCTAGATACTTTGGTGAACTATTACTTTTGCACTACTAAATCCATTTACACGTATTTGACCACTGCTGTGTGCTACTGTTTCAAGGCTGTCAGCCTCTACTCTCATCTGTTTCTTGTGATACGACAAAGCTTCCAAATATTTTTTCTATCAGAATAGTTATGATACGTGCGGTTTATCACAATAAGCAATGAATTTTAGTGATGTCTAGAGAATGTATGAGTGGAAATCTTCTATTCTTTTAGCCATCACAGGATAAGAATGCTTCCAAAACCTAATCTGCATTAGGCCTTTGAGGAAAATCTGAGATTCTCCCAATCAATTATTTGGATGTGGTGTCACTAGGCTTTGTTATTCTATTTGAGCAAAATTCTAAGTTCACATATAGATGAAAGCAGGTTCTGAAAAGGAAATTGCTTGTTAACTGAAACCTTAAATAGTTTTCTTTAAGAAAGCACAAGTGATCAGCCAGCTATCTGCCAACTATGCACTTCAAGTTCTTTCTAATTTAATGTATTACCTCTTTTACATCTTAACACACAAGACTTGTTACAGAAGACAGAAGCTGTCTTTTGTATTTCCAAACTACTGTCTTTTCTTTAAGCCAAAATATACATATGTTGACATGCCAAGTAGCTCTTCAGGTAAGAAAGTAAAAACATGTTCAGACATGTCCTGGACATTGGGAAAAATGCCAGAAAATGTTTAGCTCAAATAAAGCATCAACAGCTTCAATTTTACTACTTTCAGCAGCAATCAGATGTCTAATTAAATTCCATTAGCCGAAAATAAGGCAGAGCTTTGAAGACACAAATCAATAACCAGAGTAAATGCCACACTGATTGTATTAAGAGACTTTTGAAGCTTTGCCCACACTACACATTCTTCCCACACTACTTCATTCTTCTTGCCCTCTGACTTAACTCGGGCATAACTAAATCATTCAAATTAACATTTAGAGAAGAAAAGTAATAGGCCTTTTGGAATACAGTTCACCTAAGAAATCTGGCTTCCTCATGCTGTTGAATGTGTAACTTGCAAGGCTTTGCCTGTTATAGTGTGACATTTCTCACTCAAAAACTCACTTTTAGTTTTAGGAAAAGGTTTTGCTGCAGACCTAAATACATCACACTGCACCAACAGTGAATTAATCTTCTAAAAAGGCTTGGTCATAAAAAAGATGAAATAATTCAAACCACCACCATGAAGGATGTTAAACCTTTGTATAATATATGGGCTCTGTGGCAGAATCAAATTCACTGGTTTCCTTTGTAGACAAGAACAATAAAGGGTCAAAGTACATAAACAAGTCTTTTAAAGCCAGCAAATGTGTCCTTTTAAGTCCTTCTCATTAAACAGACCTGATGAGGTCCTGAGGAGGATACTGAGGGTACTTGTGCATTTAATGCCGGAGGAACAACCCCTGCTGCAGGCAACATGTTCAAAAGTTTGATCTAAACCACAGAAATACCAACTCCATAGGACACATTTCATTTTGTTAAAAAGTTTGGAATCAGATTACTTAGTCCTCACAACCATCAAACTTCACAGATTAAAACTAGGTGAGTCTGCTTTAACCTTCTCATGTTCTGCCAAGAGCCTTCAAAAGTGTTCCTTTCTTAAGTGTTCTGAAGTATCTGTAAAAATGCTATTTAAGAACATCCAGAATTAATGTGGCCTCAAAACTACTAATAATGCTGTTCCAGATGTTTGTGGTGAATTGCTGAACAGGAAAATTAATAAAGTCATACTTACACAAACAAGCTTGCCTTAAAAGACTTGTCCAGATCTGTCCTAAACCCACTAAAATCAGAGAATTCTGTACTGTCCTTCTCCCTTAAGCAGTGGTCTCCAAAAAATCATGTTAAGCTTCCTAATTTCTTATGTATTCTTATCATCAAACTTTTTAAATTGGAAAACAATATACACTTTATAGTTTTCTTTGGTTCTGTGGACCACTTCCCATGTCCTGAAAACTTAGATCTAGGTATATGATAATGAAAAGCATGACTACAGGAGGTTTGTTTGCTCTCATTTTAATTTGGTACAGTAGATGATAATAGCATTGAGGCATAGACTTTTGACAGGTGAGTAATCTGGACTTGTACCTAAGATCCTGATCTACCTATACATATATCCATAAGGACAAAGTATCTCAAAGTCTCCTGGGAGCTGAAAAACAGAAGGAGGCAAAAAAGTTTTCTCTCGTGTTTACTCTTATTCACCTGAATAAATCTGATAAGCTCTCTCAGCTAAGTATGAGACAGAGTGAGGGCATTTCACCCCCTATGCATTGCCTTCTTTTTCTCTGGTATCTATCTGTGTATGGCTTGTTTTCTTCAACAGGCCTGAAGAAGTGAAAAGCTTGTTCCATTCTGACTTGAGGGCAAAATATCATCTAATGAGTGGAACAGTGAAAACAAGTCACCAAGGTAAAATATTTTGGGTTTTGTTGTTGTTGTTGTTGTTGTTGTTGTGTTTTTTGGTTTTTTTTGAGACATACATGTCTGTGTTTGCCGACTTCAGTGACTCAAGGTTGCACCTCCAAAAGAGTATATGTATTTCCATCTAATGTCAGAAAACATTGTCCTTAAATATATTCAATGAAGTCTTTAAATAGTCCTTAAATACCTTGTATTTAAACGTGTAATTTAAATTGCTAGTCAGCAATGTAAGAATAGCTATTTAGAAGGGTATTAACTGTCCTTAAAATGCCAAAGCAATTGTTTGAATGAAAACATTTTTGTATGCCTGCTTTTGATACTAACATAAAAGATGAAGACAAGAAAAATGTCTCCATCATTTAGGGGTCTCTCTAGATGATATGCTGTACCATTTAAATAATATAGTTTCTTCTTAAAGACTAAATATCTTAGAGAATAATACAATACCTACCCCTGTTCTCAAAGCCTCTGACCCGTGGTCCCTGCAGAAGTGAAAAACGTGGGAAACTCGTAAGTTCTTATGCCAAGGTGGTTACAGCATGGAGGCTTTTCAGTGCGGCACAGTAAAACAGCTTAGCTGTCACCACTGGGGGCCACTGCTACTTAGCAAGAGAGAGGAAAAGGAAGCTGCTGCAAGGCCTGGAGTCTGCATTACTGGAGATAGCTCCTGTAGGGAGGCAAGAAAATGATCCAGTATGGAGTCGCTGTTAAGAGATGGGAGCAGCCAGCAAAGATATGCCCAGGGAACTGATATCTCCTGACAACGAACATACAACTTTTTGCCAAATGTCACGAGTGATGGCAGAAGTGGCAGCAAGCACTCACCCTTTGCAGTGGTATTCCCAGTCCTGTGCTGATCCACATATCTTTGGAAAGGGCTTGCATATCAATAATAATTGTGACCCCTTACTAATCAAACCTACTCAAAAATGGGTAATCATCATCATTATCTTCTGTGAACAGGAATCATTTTTCTTGTTAAGAGAAAGAACAGACAACATGGAATAGGTTAAAATGTTTTTATGGCGGAGACTTTGAGGGGTAATTAGAGAGCAAGACAAAATGGAAAAGGATAAGATGGACAGAGTTACATACAAAAACGAAGTGAGTGGCTTCTCCTTATAGTCTTGAGACATATGTTTTTTCTCCATACTACTTATTTTTGTAGGTACATACTGCTGGAAGTATGGATTCTAGACTAAGTGCAATAGTCAGGCTTTACAAGGGTTTCTCCTAAGAATCAAGAAATCTCAAAAGGAAATTTTTCTCACTCCAGAGATTATTCATATTTATTACATTGTTCACACCCAAATTGATCCTTCTGAAAATCTTTTGTACAAAACATATTCATGGAATGGAAACCAAGGCCTGACTTTTCCTGTCCCTTTCCTATAATATGGTGGCATAACTCACTGACTTCAAATGTGCTAGTGTTCATATACTTTAAAAGTGACAAGAGACTCACACCTCACAACAATTTGTCACACTGATATTTTGGAGAGGAGCAGTTATGTGTCACATATTTCCCCCTTCGTGCTGCTGGTTTAGACAGCAGCAGGTATTTTCTCTTCTTTTTGTTCCAAGCTGTCCTGACATGAAGGAATGACATCTAAGGGCCAGCGTGACTGAATGTAATCCTTTTGAAAATAAACACACACACAGATGAGAAAGGGAGAACCAGCCAAAGAGGGGTTTCTCACCCTCAGAACTGGTGCACAAACTGGTGTAATTGCTGCTAAGAAATACCAAATGCTGACCTCCCCAAACACTTTTAGACTGTCTCTAGCACTAAACAAGAACTATAATGCATTGTGCTGTATCCACGCAAATCTCTGTTTACAGGCCAGCCTGGAGAAGCACATCAAAGGCAAATGATAAGAAAAGCAGGTGTGGGTCACTGAGGGGTGTTCCTGGCCCCATTCCCCTGGGAGAGCTCTGGCACTGGTACTGCTATTGTACATTGTTAATTAAATCATTCTAATTAATTCATTCAAAGTGTAAATTAGGAAGGAAAGAAGATAAATTACACTAATACATTTAACCCCATGCTGTTTATTTAGCAGTTGAACAAAATAATGTGGTTAAAAAGAGTCTAACAAGGCAAAAGCCCAAGACACAGCTGTTTAATAGCATTAAAAATGAGATCTCAGACTGTGCTGCAGGCACATAGTGCCTGTTTGCATTTAAAATGCTTGCCAAGATAGCTGTACTGACAAACCCTGCTAGTTTAGATGCAGTTGATAGTAACAAAACAAAATACACATTTCCATCTCCTAAACGAAATAACCTGCGCTGGTAAAAAGATTATTTTACCAGTACAGTTCTGCCAGTGTTAGAACTGTTGCTGGTGCTACTAGGGTAATCTGGGAGATCTTTTAGCTACATCAGTATGCCTGCAAAACATTTAAGTGTCAATAAAGCCCTATGATAAAGATTGCTATACATTCAACGTTCCAAGAACTTGTCTCAACACAGAAGCCAAACCAATTTAAAAAAAGAGCAAGGTGAAATAATTTAGTTAAAACAGCAGTGTTCTCTGCATAGCAAGCAAGCTGGATTTAAGTTGAATGAAGATTTTCCTACCCAGTGTTTCCAGAGTCAAATATGGCAGTTAATTCTAGAGATTAAAATGAAAATATTTAGGGGTTTATATCGACATACTCAGACTTATTAAAAACAAACAAACAAACAAGCAAACAACAAAACCAACCCTAAGAGATTATCAATTTCACATGACTCTAGAAGATGAGGCTTTGAGAAAAGGGCCAATTATCTTGTGATTTGTGATAAAATCATGATATTTAGCAACACTGCAAAGATCCTATCTATCCTGGCATACTAATACTAGGAGAAACATGTTTCAACTAGTTCAGCAGGCATGTTAAACTATGTCCTGGAATAGGCTAGGCCAGTTTTGTTTTCAGCAATGTCAAAATACAGATTGGCCCATCTACAAAACTGGCTTAACCAGAATAGTGCTTAACTGTGATCTGACTTAGTTCTCAGACCAACATAAACCAGGCCAAAGATTTTCTTGGACCAAGTTAATTTCTTGTGTGTTTTTTCCATGCTAGCAAAACAAGCATTCTTATTCTCAATGTGCTATAAACTATATGCAGAAAAACATATCTACTTCTAAGTCCTGTGCAGAAAGTAGAAACACCTTGGGTGTTTTGTCACATAAGCATAAATAAGAGCTCATTTGAGCACATCCAAAAGAACAACTGCTGTGGTTTGAAAGCATGAACTGTGGAGTTCCTTTTTCTTCTCATTCTCTGCTGTCACCAGTACCACTGTTTTACCACACAGAAGGATCTGCCTGGCTGTGTACTTGTTTCCCCAACAGATGACTTAAAGCTTCATCCAATCATTCTGCCCTGATTAACTTCAACAGGTTCCTCATTTCATGGAAAAAACGTAAGATCAGTACTTCATCTGGTCACTCGCTTACAGGATTATTGCCCCATTTTTATCATGCAGGGTATTGCCCAAATCTGCACGCTGGGGACATCCACGTAAGTCCTGTACGTTGTCCTCTCTGCGGATCTCATTTTTCACTGACCATTCCTTAAAGCTATAGTACAGATGGTGCTAAGCAATAGATGGGTAATATTATTTTATCATTTAACACCCATAGTGATAAATATGCCTGTTCAAAGTTTGTCCTGACACTGTATGAAGTAATGTGGCCCTGTGTTTTTAGTTGCACAAAATGAAATAATCTGACATACTGACACCAGATTGTGGAAGGATAATCTAATAATCCATAATGGACAGCATTTGGGTGGAATCTCTGGAGGTTTAGCTGGGGGGAAAGGTGGGAAAATAGGATCAAGGCATTTTATGGTTATGTTACAATGAAAGGAAAAAACTGGACTCATAACATGGACAATACAACGTGCAACAAAAGTTGAACGTTCACAGTCTAATCCAAAATCCTCTACAGGTACATGATTCAAATGAACATTGGTGTCTGTGAATACCCCTTGTGCAAGGTTGTTTACAATTTACAACAGCTTCTCACACCTAAACAACTTTCTTTATGACATACAGATGTGCAACATTTTTAGACCATGCAACCTGCCAATACTTCAAGTCGTAATAAAACAATATTGTAAAAAGAAATAATCTATGAAACAAATTACTCTTTCATCTGCTCCCTGTTCAGCCATGCTCCCCAGGCCTGCATATGCCCACAGGCTGTCTAGAATTACAGATGTGTCCTGCTGTACACTTAAGTGTGTGTTAATCTGCAGACACTGGAGTCCAGCAACACAAATATAAATGACCCTCTGCATGTTAGCAAATTGCTTGCAGGGCATTTTTTTTTTTTTTTAACAGGAGAAGTTCGGGTGACATTTCATTATGAAGAATAAGCACATTTTCCAAACTATTATATTCAAAAATAAGCTTCTTGCTGGTGCGAGTAATTGTTCTTATCTTCCTTAAAGCCTCTTTAGACTAATACCATTGCTTTAAGTGGTATTAGCAAATAGTAAACTAGCAATATGTGCAATGTTGAGTAAGGTACCTTGTGTTTTTCTTGTACAGAACCACACAATACCATTACATAAACACTGTCGTTACGTCTAGGAAATGTTTATTGTTGAAATCGGCCTTTTGCACAAATGCGTTTTTCACATACTTTGTTAACTGGGAAATAATTAAAGCCAGGCTTCCCTTTGTGCTGCGGGAGCACTCCATTGGGCAGCTATGAAAGCGCAGCTCTGTGAAGGCCTCCCGAGAGCGCAGTGACCGCAGGGCCCGCGGTAGCGCCCCGCCGCCGCGGGAGAAGCAGCGCCCGGCAGCGGGCTCAGAGCCCGCGATGCCCAGGCTCCTCCGCGCCCTCCCGGCCGCTCCCAGGGCGGGAGGAGTTTCCCACCGCCTGCCTTGCTCGGTCTTCGCCACCCACCGGGACACACCACCTCTCCCATCGGCGCGGCTCTCGCCATCCCGCGCAGCTATTTCGGTGTTCGCGCAGCGGGGCGCACCCCTTGTTCACCCGGAACGCGGCGCAGGAGCTCGTACAGCCAGCGGCTGGTGCGCGGCGCCTCCACGCCGCCCCGGCCGGGTGCGGGGCAGGGTAGGCAAGGCGGGCAGGAAGGAGAGGCCATCCTTCAGCCCCCCTCCGGGGCGACGCGAGTCCCCAAGTACACCTTCCCTGCCGCTGGCCGGGACAGCGCCTGCGAGCGAGCTGCCCTCGTCCTCCCGTCCCTCCCCCGCCTGTCACTCACAGGCTCTGCATAAAGCCTCCTCCCGCCCCCCAGACCATATACCCCTTCTCCGCTCCGCCACCGGGGCAGAGCTGCGGCCGGCGTGCCAGCAG
>WEKY01027511.1:0-34883 GCA_013390045.1 Picathartes gymnocephalus
CACAAACTGAAACACAAGAAATTAGATTTAAAGATAAGAAAACACTTTTTACTGTGAGGGTGGTTAGAGACGGGAGGAGGTTACACAAAGACATTGTGAAGTCTCCACTGTTAGAGATATTAAAAATTCAACAGGATGTGACCCTGAGCAATAAGACCCAGGTGACCTTGCTTTGATCAGGGGGAGTTAGACTGGAAATATGTTTCTATTTTTTGGGGTTTTTCACTAAATGAAGTTTAGCTTATGCAAGGACCCTAAAACAAGAAGATGCAAGATTAGTGGGATTAAACTCTCACTGGTTTCCAAGGAATGAAGAAGCATCTGAATCCATAAAGATGGGAATCTGGCATAAAGGCTCTGTGAAATTATTAAGCAACCAGTATTGAAATAATACAGTGTTTAGAGACCACCATACACCTGCAATTTTTGTCCAAATGAACCGGGTTTAGTGACTGAATCTGTAACAGATTTAAATATTTCAAAAAAGGAAAGTAGATCTTATGTGAATCAGGATTATATACCAGCGACTAAGAGAGAGCTGATAATCCTGGTAACCACAGCAATCTGTCCTGAAATGGCTCTGTAATCACCTTGGGCAATTACATCTTAGGGGATATCTTTAAAGTGGCCCTATTTAGCATGTTTTTTAGAAACACAAGCTCTGCTCACAGAGATATGTGGACTCTTTGGCCACACACTGGAGTGCTGCAAATATTTTCCAAAAATACCCATGCACAAACAAACAAGCAAAAACCGAGACAGGATGTTTTTGTCTGTCTGGTGAAGCATAAATATGAAAAAGTATGACGGGAATAGTCTCTTAATGAATGTGTGTAATTCTTACTAACAATCATTAGAACATTTTGCTATTGTTTGTTATTGCCTTATTGCTAGTGTTTACATCCAAATAGAATTTGAAGCGTTCAGTATTTTATATTACCAAAGAGAAAAACTGCACACAGGGATTTTCTTCAAAGCAGTTTTACTTAATCACCAGTAAAGCTATAATTGTACTGGCTTACTTTAGCCCTACATGGTTAGCTTATTAACTTCTAAAACTACTTTGGCTTGTATTTAAAACAAAACAAAACAAAACAAAACAAAACAAAACAAAACAAAACAAAACAAAACAAAAACAACTCTTGAGAGAAGAAAAACTATTTTCCTCACCCAATGGAAAAATAAAATCATTCTACATCTCAAAAGTCTTCATGGTCATTCCAAAGGAAAAGAATTGATATTGAAAGGGGAAAGCATTAAGTAATTTACTCAAAAAAACTTCAGTTTAAAAGTCTTTTACTGAAGTTCTGTGTCACATTGTATGTCATAGGTGACAATCCACTTTAATTAAATAGATGTGATTACCTGTTTACAGACTTAGGGGTAAAATGGCTATTGATTGAATTAATGAAAATTGTACGCTAAATTATTGCAATTGAAATATTCTTGATGGAGTTTTCATGTAACGCTTGTAAATTTTTTTTTCAGTAGGCTCATAGTTCTCTGTGTGTTTAGGGGTGGGTGTGTGTGTATGTATTTAAAATCGTGGTATGTACTTATCACTAGACTGATGTCAGTAATATCACCTTTCTGAGATACAAAATTGTTCCTCTGTGTTGCTGACTTTAGTACTTTCTATAGCTGGAAATTTTCAAGTAATCTGTTTAAAGACATGACATGATCACTATCACTTGTGAACACCAGCAGCACCAAGCCAGGTGCTTTGAAAGGTTAGCACAAATTGCTATGAAAATACTGTTTTCTCCTCGGTCTCATATTAAAGGCTCTTTGTTAAAAAGCACAGACGCAATATCAGGTGACGAATGGCTTTGTCCAAGTGAGTTTATCGAGTCAAAAAAGTTACTCAAAAGTTGCTCAAAATCTGTTAGAAAACCTAGAAAGAACAACAAAACTTTTTACCCGTGAAGAGAAAATTACTTGTGTAAGTGAGCCATAACTAGAGAGCTTCTGACCATCTGTCTATGATGCTCTCAGATCTAAAGAAAGACTTTATAGGAACAGCAGTAATATCTTATTTCTGGCTCATGTTATAGTAAGGCTCATGTTATAAGTAAGACAACTACATGTGAACTTTTCTAGTTGAACTAATTTAAATGTATCCTTAAAACAACAAAAAAGGAAGCTATTCAATACTTTGAAATTCCAGAAAGTAAATTTGCACCACTATTTCCAGAACAATGCTGATAGTAATTTCAGTTTTATATTATTTTAATTTTATAATCATACTTTAAAGAAAAATGCGTCATAGAGTGCAGTAAAACCAGCTTACTTTACACATTATATAAATCAATGAATCTTAAATCTGGGCTACAGGAAGATCTAGAAAAAATTTCAGTCTTTGTAGTCTTTTTAATTCCTGTTTCTTTCCATTGAGAGTTCCTCTTGTGGTTCTTATGTTCTCTTAATTTTACTAGAAACCAAAATAACATGTATACACCAAATTACATACCTTCAATCTTTTCCTTAGTACTTCTACATCTAGTACATTTCACAGGAAGAGAGACTGAGAGAGATGTTAGCTAGACACTCTATCATGAGTGTTCCAGGTAATCTGTGAAGAATTTGTTTATCTGTATTTAATAATGAAATTATTTCCCTGTGCATTTCAATCTCCACAGCTTCTTAGTCTTTTCTAAATGCAGATAACTACAAATTAGTATAATTCCATTAAAATCAGAGGAGCTGCTCCTAATCCACTTTTCTTGAGATAAAATCTAATTGCCATTGATGTTGACAGTAGCACTTTGTACTGTAACTGCATTCTTGTTCTGTTCTTTACTTGCAGATCTCACACTGGTTACAAATGCGATGATTATCTTCATAATCTCTATTTTACAGTGAAAGTAATTGAAACTCGAGATGTGAAGTAATTTGTTCAGCATCTCTTAAGTCTTGTACATATATTGTTTAGACAGTATTGCCTAATTATAACCTTTTTTACAAGAATATTGCACCCTGATAAATCAAGCAACACATTTAATATAGCATTTTTCACCAGGTATTTCAAAATTTCTTCTTGTCCAAGCCATGGATTTTTGTAGTTTTTTGATAATTTCGTGTTGGGGGTTTCTTTTGGGGGGGGTGTTTTGTGATGATGATGATGATGATGATGATGATGATAATTATATTAGCATTATTGATAATAATTAAATATTTTAATTTATTATTTTATTTTTAAAACCATATTGAGGATCTGTTCCTCTGTTTAGTTCAATTAATTAAAGCCAAAATAAAAATGTTGATAGTCTATCTGAATTTATCTTTTAAAAATTCGGTTATGAATGCACCAACTAAAAGGAACCATGAATCTCAGCTGAGTTATTGGTGACATTTAATAGTTTTCTTCAGAGACTTAGATTGTGAAAATATCATTATTTATAGAATTTCCTTTTAAGGTGTCTAACTCTGTATTGTTTTGTACAGGGGTGAAAGAGAAACATTAACTTATTCCCTTTCACTGCATAAGAAAAAATGTCATTCCCTATTTTGGAATAGCAAAGAAAATGTTGTTTCATGTTACAAATAGTTAGTTTGCGCAACCAATTTGTACAGTGTACAATTGAAGAATAGATTTTATCTGTATTCTACACAGGAATGAATGTTTATGGATATAACAATATTTAGAACTAGGAATCCTCTAAGCAAAAACTGAATGTGTTGGAAAGGATAAATATAAACACAAGTGAAATAAGATTAGTTGAGATTACAAAGAAATTTTTCTTAAGTGAAAAATACATTATTAATTCATCATGCCCTTTTCTTCCCAGCTTGGTTTGAAGACCATCTCACAGGTGCCTGGACAAAATAAATACAGTAATTCATCCTACTGATGAACCTTCTCCAGACCAAGATGTAAAAGCAAGTTCTGATCATAGAAGCTGACACAATGGAGTTTCCTCGGAGATTACGTAAGTTGTTCAGAGCAGTCTTCAATCTTGAGGTAAACTTCTTTGGGCTTTTCCCCAGTAAATTTTGCACTCATAGCCATGCCAGATCTATGTAGGTATTTAGGCAATCTGTTCCAAGCACCTAGCTTCACAACTTTGTACCAATAACATTTTTCAAAGCTACCATTCCATTTGTGTCAATCAGATACAGTGCTAAATCTGCATGCCACCAAAATTTTTTCAAAAAAGAAGAGTGTTTATGATCTGCATCTTGTCTCTTAAACCTTCCTCAATGCTGTGCTGTAACTCAGCAGTGTAGAGGCCCACAAACTACATTCTTCCACTAGTTATCCTCCCTGGTTATTCTTTTACCAATGTTTCCTAGACTTTGTTGATCCACATACCTGCATAGAGCATACCAAATCCAGAAATAAGGCATTTTAAGGAGTGTTAATCACACTCCCTAAATGAGTTCTGGTGTGATTAACTATAGTTGAGGAAATATCCAAATTATAATCTACTCACTTCCAAAGGGAATGTAAACAATGGTTTCACAGTAAATATACTACCCTTGAATAAAACTTTGTACATGGTCCCAAAGACGAGCATTCTGCAGTGTTTTCTCTGTCTTATACTTGAGCTAGCTCCAGAACTTTCATGAGTCTCTTTCTCTTTAGAAAGTCTAGAGTGATGACTTGCAATTACTGTCCTTTCAACAACTCAGTTTTCAGGCAAACTTATGGCAGATAATTCCCTCACCCAGATTGCTCGGAGTGCTTTAATAATTTATTTAAATTAATTCCAATGCATTCTACCAGAAGCATCAGATTGTTACAGTAAGTGTTGTCCTTAGCAAGATAGAAAAACTGAAGACAGGACCTGTTCTCTCCCCATTCTTCTCACTTCCTTGCTTTGATACTTGCTTGTCAGTATCTCCATCAGAATTCCCAGACTATCCAGATTTGTCAACTAATTTACATCTGAGATCACAAAACCATGAGTCAGCTACAACTCTACCTTGCATCACCATTTTTTTGCTCTTTACATGCAGTTTTGAGAAGGCACCATTAGTGCCCAAAATCTCCTTTAACAAGCACTAAGAGAAAAGTATCACGGAGCATAAAAATTATTCCCTAGAAAGAAGACTCAGTAGGTAATCTGATCAACATTTTGCCTTGGATGAGGATACTTAGATTTTTCCTACAATTGCTTATAGATACTGCTAACAAATTCCTGAAATTAGCTATGTTGCCAGCTTGAAGTAGGATTTGACTGCTCTGGTTCATTTTGTCATGGCAATTACAGGTATTGTACCCAAATTGCTGCTATAAAGAAGGTGCTATACAAATAGAAATTGTTCTTCTGCCACTCAAGAAACCAATAAGACACTTCATTAGGCAGACTGAAACATAAAGATCTCATGGTTGATTGAAAATATCTGAACTTCGATCTTTTGGAGTATAGACATAAATATACAGTTTCCTTCTAACATCTTACTGCCTCTCCATAAATTTTCTCTCTACATTTTTAATCATGATACAACATCAGTAGTTAAGCAATGTCATAATCTTGGCTTGGGTATTAATTGACAACCCGTTTCAAAAATTTGGTCTTGTTCACTCAATTTTTGGTTCTTTATTTCCTGAGCAACCTTTCAAGAAATATACTCAATTCTGAAAGAACTGGGAAGTTAAATATTTTTCATAGCTTCTCAAAAGGCTTAAGCATTGAGACATTCCTAAGAAATGACTGTGGTAATTATTTACCCAGGGCCTTTCAATGTGGAGCTGATTGTGAACCAAAGCTTCAGTGTGTCAGTGTCCTGACGAAATAATTGTCTCTGACCAGCCTCACCTGAGGGGTTTCCTGTTCCTTTCAGAGGCCCAGGGCTCCCTTTAAGCTAAGCTAGGATGTTTCCTGGCTAAGGTTATGTAGTAGTTGTGCTGTTCTGGAGTCTTTTTTTCTGAACAGACTTGGGCTGCATCTGGACAGAAGTTCTGTCTCATTTTACTTCTGCTTGCACCTTCCTCCTTGAACAAAATGGCCTTTGGACCTGGTTTGTTCTTTTGCCTTTCCAAGTGCTGTGATGTACACCTTTGCCAGTTCCTAGTGGTGCCTGCTGTTTTCAGACTCCATAGGACCGCATCAACTCATGAGAGCAGGATCTGCTCTGGGGTCCTCCTCAGCTTGGGGCTTGTTCTCCCTGCAGTCCAATTGGGCTGCTCCCTGACACTCAGACACAAGTGATTTATTCATGTTGAGCAGTCAGGGTCCATACACCTATCTGAATTACTCTGATGTTTAGTTATGTCAATGTGAAATAAGACCATTTTTCACAGGAGTCATTCAATTGATCTGATTGCCATTCATGCTAATACTGGAAGGCCAATGGCACGGCTTGCTCACTTGTAAAAATATTTCAGAATAACTCTTTTGAGAAAAATTTATTAGCTGAGTAGCATTTCTAATTCAAGAATACTCAGAAGCCTGAGATATCTGGTACAGAATAATGTTATTATCCTAAAATTAACTTCTGAGTTAATACCGGAATCAAAAGCTAAATGTTTTATGCAAAAAGGTTAGTGTACTTATGTTTTCTTTTCATGGTACCAAGGAAAATAGTAAGACACTATTCCATCTGTTCTGTGTTAAAAAGCAGATTTTGAATCTGATGTGTACTGACGAAATAACAAGACCTTGTGAGACCTATGAGATCTGTGAGCATTCATCCTTTTCTGTTATACTTTTGACTAGAGTTAAGAGTTTTCTCTGAGAGTAACCAGACTTTCTGGATTAAGTAATCTAAAGAATAGAGTATAGATATTGGAACCACTTCACAGTGTGTTACAACTAGTGGTTGTTATTCTCTGTTCCAACTTTTCTTCTTCGTGATTTGTGCAGAAAAGATGCCACAGGTGTCATGTTACAGGACCTCTAATTGTGTTATTACTGCCGTGGTCCTCTTGTCCTTCCTGTTCAATTGTTGAGGAGCAGCCAGCAGCCTGGAGTTCCTGTTTCCCTATTTTCTTTGTCTGTGGTGGTTGGTTCTTTTTGTTATGTGAAAGGCAGCAATTTCTTCCAGGACACAGATGTGCTTCATGGAATTTTAGTCCCCTTGAATTTAATAAGTTTCTTCTGAAAGAAAGTGGACTCTCTGCTAAATTCCTTTTCACATCTCCTTTGGAAAGGACATTGTGTGATGAACAACCTCTTTGTGAGCTGCCTGAAAGTCTTTTGTGGACCAAGTGTGGAAGAATTCGGTGGCCCTACATACTCCACTATTTTAAACCAAAATCTGTTTTTGCAAGATTACTAAATTGAAACATAATTCTAAATAGATTTGCACAGAACAAAAATATTTATGCCTTGAGTAGTACCTATAATAATATATTACCTTGAAAAATTTTTAGTCTTTCTTTGGTCTTATAATAGATCTGATGAATAAATGCCTCACTCTGAAAATATTAATTATTCTATTCATTCAGTGAAGATGTCTGACAGATATTGTTTGGTGCAGGAAAAGACGAAGGAAAATAAGTAATATAAGAAAATGATGAAATTTCTTCAGTTCCATAGTCTCATGGAAATAATGCACCACTGTTATATGCGTTAAATCAAGTGGAAAGTAGATCATTACCCACCATATAGGTATTATTTTAAAAGCATTTCATCCCTGTGCTGAGAAGAAAGCACTTGACATCATTCCTTAAAGCAGAAATTTTATGCAGAGTGCCTCAGGATCAAGGCCAAAAACTACTTATTTTTCTAGCCTAGATTCAGAGCAATTTCTGCTGTCTTTTAATTCTGTACTTCAAACCCCTCTATCTCTGACTTTGGAATCCAGGAGTGAGAAGCTGCTGGGTTTTTCCATATAATTAGCATGGTACTAAACAGATTTATTCTGCTTATGTCATACTTGAAACAGGTTTATCAATTAGTTTTGTGGATATTCAGAAAAGTAGGAAAAAGTAAGCCATCCCTAGTATATTCCTGAATCTTTTGGAATATGTACTGATCAGTCTCTAAAGCAATACTTCATTTGCTGTTCCCTCCATAGCCACAAGCACATTATCCCTAGCCTGATCCTGCTACAATTTTAGGCTTTAACCCAGCATGAGGCCTTTTACCCCTCCAAAAATTGGCTTTACAGTAAATTCCATATTTGCTTCACATCCTGGTGTAAATTTCAGGGCTTGTCTCCTTTTTATGCCAATCCTATGTCCTCCCTCTAACCTTCTAATTTTTTTTCATCTCAAAATATTCATTCCAAACTCATCTTTTTTTGATAGGCTTCCTCTGCACTTCTTAGAGCAAACAGTTGTAGCAGTATAATTGAGATAATTTCTCATTTGTTCTGTCATATTTTTTATCCAGAAGAACACTGGACACAAAATTTGAAGACAAAACTTGCTCTTAATATGGATAAAAATGTTTCATACATTTAACATAGAAATGTTTCTGTAGTAAACTGAATGGAATAAAAAGAAGAATATGTGAAGTGAAAGCAAATTAAAAAGCACCAAAAAAAATGTAGAAAAAAAAAGGTCCTTGAAAATAGAAGATTCCTGTACAATAAATAAATTCTTTTTGAAATGCCACAGAAACGAAAGCTATAGTATAATGTTCTGAAATGGCTTCTGTTTTATATTTAGAGCAGAGTCCTCTTCAACTTATATATATTCAGCCATTTTGGATAGCAAATTTAGAAGAATTTAAACTAGCTTTATGTTTAGAATAAGAAGGTTAAAGAAGCCTAACTTTCAGTACTTTCTTCATGCAGATTACTTTATTTTAATAATAATGGCACATTTAATTTTATTTAAAGTGTTCTGTGACTTACTCAAGCACATAATTAAGTAAAAGGTACCTGAAAGCAGATGTCTAGAGACCAGAAAGATGTAAATAGAGAAGTCTTTGTGAAGCTTTTTTTATTTTGAGAACAAGACATTTAACTCTTCTGTAATAAGAGAATCTATTTTTGTCCTCCTGTATGTTTTGAATTTGTTGGGTTTGTATTTTGCTTTATTTTTGCAGCTTACAGAAAATCTATGATATGTACAGAACAAAATCTTTGTATTTCACTGTAAAATGTTTGGTGAGAGGAACAAATGCTTTAACTTATTAAAAAAAAAAAAAGAGAGAAAAGACGTCAGAGCAGATAGATTGTGATGACAGCAATCAAAAAAAAAACCAAAAACAAACCCAACACTGATTTGTGAATAAAGTTAGACATGAATTTAATTAACAAAATTTTTCTAGTTTAATTAAAAAAAAATCACAAAATAGCCTACACTGGAAGGGAATCACAAGGATCATCAAGTCCAACTCTTATGTGAATGGCCCATACAGGGACCAAACTCATCACCCTGGCATTTTTAGCACCACACTCTAACCAACTGGGCAAATCTGAGGGTCACATATAACATTGGAGAATGCAGGTATCAATGCCTCTCACATGCTGAGTGAGTGCTTTACCACTTGAGCTAAGAGTTCATTTAGGAATAACTATGAAGTTGCACCCTGTAAGCAAGCAACAAAGGCAAGAAAACACAGAATTTTCAGGGTTAGCAGAATCCTGGTAGTGTAGCAAAACTGTGAGCTGTTGAAAAAAAATAGCATAGGAAGAAAAGGTGTTAGCTGTGTATACTAGAATTATTGACACTATTTCTGATATGAGAAAAGGACTACAGTTCAAAACTAGTTTAGGAAAATAAGATAATATAAATAGTTACAATTCTGTGGATTTTGCCACAGTCAAAGTGATAATTTAGATATGGTCAGATTTGTATATGTTAGAAATAACAAAAGTGTAAGAGAGATAAATACTTATAATACTATGCTATAATTAAAGTATTGGCATTCTTAGCTACCAATTAGAAACCAAATTATAGTGTTGACTGTATTCCAGATATTACTTAATGATGTAGTCAAAACTGTCACAGAATTAGGCTAAAAGGCTTTTAAACTTATTTTAGAAAGTAATGAATATTTTAGATAAGGTGGTTGTAAATTTTATGGAAGACCTAGTCACATTGAAAAGTCTTGTACTGACTAGTCATTGATGATTGTGTTCAAAAGGAATTTCTAAAGCTTGGAGTTCAAAACCCAAAATGAGTTGACTAAAGAGAGTTACTTGATCAACTTAATACAGGAGGTGGTGTGGATTCCAATATTGAGGCTTTCTGGACCTCTTTTCTGTAAAATCAAAGATGTAAATGCCCAGAATCAATTACAACAAACTTAAAGTGCTGCATCTCCAGCTGAATGGGAAAAAAAAAAAAAAAAAGAAAAAACAAAACAAAACCACATCACAAAAAGGATATTAAGAGTTAGCAAAAATTCTGCAAAATAGGTTTTAAAAAATAGAGAAATCTCTCAAATGACAATAGATGCTTATATATTGTAATGGTATCCTTCTCTACTGAGTTGTAACTGCACTGCAACCATACTTCCAATTTCTACTTTCCTTTTCAATTTAAGAGCCAGGGAGAATATAAATACCAGGGAGAGCCAATTTCTTTACAACATATGAAGATAAGGAAGACTGGAAATGGATAGTTAAATTAGTAATAAACATATACGTTTTGATGAAATATATAGGCTAAAGGCTATTAAAATCAAGTCTAATTCTGTTCCAGTTTTCAACGTATCTTTCATTTAAAATACTTCCTCATGACCATAAATAACCAGAAATTTTCCTAAAGAAAACTAAATCCACTTCACTTTTGGTGGTTTTGGTTCTTCTTTGATTAGAATACAGAGACAGAAAATTTCCTATTACAGATAATTTTAGATTAGTCTGCCTATTGCCTTTGTCTTGGACCTCTCTAAACACATCTTAAAACAATAATTTTGTGGTTTTGAGTTTTTTTCTGTCCTTCTGTTATCATTAATATTCACACTTCTAAGAGTGGAAGTATGAATAGAGCTGTCAGAAATTTAAAACAGATGTGTGTTATCATAAGGTATCTTGTAGAGAAGTTTATCTTCCCATTGCATAACTTTAACTGAAGGCACTGACCAAAACCACAAAAATCTCGTGCATTTTTCCATAGAGTCTGTTGAATTTCAGTGATGAATTCCTCATGACAATGGTCTTTTATTTTACATTAAATGTGTACAAAATTACTCTTTTCATCAGTGGAGAGCAGCAGTGTGTGAAGGAAGTAAATATAATAATACACTCAGGAGTTTAGTCAATAAAATGTTTACACTCCAGAGCATTTAAGCAAGAATTTACAAAGTTAAACATTTCAGTGATTTTCTTTAATCCCCATGACACTAATGCAGAGGTCAAAGGCACTGTAATTTTCAGGGAAAAGCTATGCTAGTAGAAGCCATGCTACTAGAAAAGCATTTTAGAAAAGTGCTCAGTAAAAAAAGTGACAATAAACAAAAGATAAATAGAAGAAAAAGAATACCTAAGAAGAAATATTCACTGACAGTCATTCTTACTGCCCAGGCAGTTTATGTGTAAAAAACATAATGTTGGAGAATGGGGTGGGAGTACTCCACAGGAGCCATCCCACCAGCATCTACCGACACAAAGCCTGCAGAAGAACCATAACAGGAACAGGGAAGCATTATCCAGTGCAAATTGATCGGACTTGGCAGGTCATTTTGCTGTACCATTTGGTATACACTGCCCATGTTTATAGATAAATATATGCTATAAACCAATGCCAAATCAATTGCCTGCAGGTAAAATGAATTTGTATGCTGATGTAGTAGAAGAACTGCAGAAGGAAAAGCAGCCAAAGACATAACCCCTTCTTGACCCTATTTGTATGCAGTGAGCTGAGCATTCAGTCACATCTATCTGAATTGCCTTAGATCACCTTTACTTACAGGTAAATTGCACTATCAAATAAACTGATGTAATAGAGGAAGATAATATGTAGGATCAGTAATACAGAACTAAGAAATAGTAAAATTAAATCTTAGGTAATTTTTTCCTCATACTACTGGTTACAGTTGTAGTATAACCAGCAGAAATAGCGAGCCAAGTTATATTTTACAGGTAACCTGTGGATAGTATGTCTGAAAATATTACAGCAGTGTATTGATCACAGAATCACAGAATCAAAGAATGGTTCAGGTTGGAAAAGACCTTAAAGACCATTTAGTTCCAACCCCGCTGCCATGGGCACAGACACCTTTCAATAAACCAGATTGTTCTCATGTCCTTCCAGCCTCGTTCTTAGTACTTCAAGGGATGGCACAGCCACAACTTCTCTGGGCAGCCTGTTCCAGTGCCTCATCACCCTTACAGCAAAGATCTTTCTCCTAATATCAATCTAAACCTACTGTCTCTTAGTTCAAATCCATTCCCACTTGTTCTCTCACTATATTCTCTTCTAAAACGTCCCTCTCCTCCTCTCTTGTGTGCTCCCTTCAGGAACTGAAAGGCTGTGTTGATGTCGCCCCAAAGGCTTTTCTTTTCCAGGCTGAACAAAACCAACTCTCTGAACCTTTCCTTCTACAAGAGGAGATCATCTTGGTGTTCATCTCTGGACCTGGTCCAACAGGTCGTTGTCCTTCCTGTGCTGGGGACCCCAGATTTGGATGCAGCACTGCAGGTGGGGTCTGCAGAGCAGAGCAGAGCAGAGCAGAGCAGGGCAGAGGGGCAGAATCCCCTCCCTCACCCTGCTGGCCATGCTGCTTTGGATGCAGCCCGGGACACAGCTGGCTCTCTGGGCCAACTCCAAGTGCACATTACCAGCTCATGTCCAGCCCCTCACTGACCAGGACCCCCAAGTCCTTCTCTGCAGGGCTGCTCTCAATCTGTTAATCCGCCAGCTTGTGTTGGTAACGGGGTTTGCCCTGGCCCAGATGCAGCATCAGGAACTTGGTCATATTAAACTTCATAAGATTTCCATTGGCTATTTCTTGAGCTTGTCCAGGTCCCTCCAGATGGCATCTTGTGCCTCAGGTGTGTCAACAACACCCCTCAGCTAGGTAAGAAGCTCACCTGAATTGCAAACAGCTAGTTCAATCGTTTCATTGTAATCCTACTTAGTGGTGTTAGAACACGACAAAATACACTTACTGTCCCTTTGGGAGATACAATATTCTAATGTGTTTGAATTCACTGTATTATTAATACAAATTGAATTAGCCCATACTATAAAAAGCTTTACAGTAAACGAAACCCTCCTTCTTCTAAAACGCTGAATATGAGAGACTGAGGAACCCATAGGAGGAGGTTGCTAAAAACAAGTGTCTTCTGGTGCAAACAGACCAACACTCTGCAGAGTTGTGACAAGAATAAAACTGAGCTCCTGGTTATACAACAAGTGTAGAAAGGATTTTTAACCTTCTGAACTTAACCCTGTTTATTTAAAATTTCCCATGAGTTTTTGTTGCAGAAGGAACCATAATCCAAAAGACTGATAATCAAAGTAAGACTTCAGAGGACAAACTTCAACAATTTCAAAAGAATATAAAAGGATCCAATATAAATACACACAAGTAAAGACTTCTCAGGGTGCATTTCTCTTAAGGACCATTCTCTGAAGAATAAGTGGCATCCATGTATGTTTTCTCTTTTTTATATTTTTTGTTCTTATCAGAGAGAAATGTACTCAGTAAGAATGTTGATTTTTATCCTTAAAAGGATGCTCAACAATAGGAATTTAGGTTTTAAATGATTTATGAACTTGTTCTGCAGAAAGATTCTGAGTTGCAGTTTATCCAAGTAGAATTAAAGTAAAATTGAATAATTTTCTTACAGAATGGAAATTTTGATTTGCCAGATGTATTGTTATTAAAAATTGCACACCATTTTTTCCCAACAATCACACTTCCAGGTAAGAGAAAGGAGAAATGCTGAGACTAATTTTGATTATGAGTTTTAATTATAGCTTTTAAATGTTATGACTTCCAAAAATACACTTCATATTATTATGTTTATTATATTATATTAATTTTATTATGTTAATATATGATTATAAATATGTAGTAATTCTTAGGTTACTTTTTCACGGAGACAGGATTGGACTAGAATGCAAGATCAGTATATATCAGTGATTCCTATAATGCTAGATACAGACAGTTTTTCAAAACATAAATATTGTTATTAGTAATTTGATTGCTGGATATTTTAGACTATTTAGGCAAGAACACTGCCACCAATTTGATACATGAGAGCAAATAAAAGCACATTTATCTTACTGGTCCTCGTCACAAATTTTGAATTAAGAAAACCTAAATAATTAATGGCAAGAACATTAATTGTTTTTTTTAATATCGAATTTAAAAAAATTATGGTTTCATATAAAAATTCTGGCTGTTGTTGAAGTTCCCAAGAGCTTTAATATAACCAGATCACTGTTTAGGCTTTGACTTACATTTATACACATACATTTTATTGCAGTCTAGAAAATTTTCACACGTTCTTAAATGCAAATTAAGGCTTTTAACCAGTACACACTTTCACACTTGAATACATCTTCTGCTTCTGAAGTGACTACTATTAATAAAATCTATGTAGATAGAGAATATTATATACGAAGAGAAAATGCTATTAGTTTTATAATTGCTCTTTAATCTGAAGGAAATTTTCTACACCAAAAGAGATGAGGAGTAGTTTCAAATAAACATTGTGAAAAATAAAAACAAGCTACATGGATGAAGTGAAAGGAAAACAAAAAGCTCAGATAAAAGCATAATACCAGTTGAAGGAAAGAGTTTTGTCTATTTATAAAAAACAAAACAAAACCAAAAGCAAAACAAACAAACAAACAAACAAAACCCAAAGAAAACTTAATTTTTTTGAGGGTGATGGAGGGAAAGTTTGAACAATGATTTGAAACTGAAAAAATATATATGAAGAACTGAAAAGATAAAACTTAGAAGGGGCAAGTTCAGTATTTCTTATTTTAAAACAGGACTGAGATGACAAGGACAATATTTTTCAGAGCATGCTGGTGATTGTGTCTTAGGCCCTCCTTTCTCATCTTATATTAAATATATTCTTCCTCATTTAAATGTAATTCCTATGAGAAGACCTAATACTTTAGCATATACTACTTTAGTATGTAAGGGGGGAGAAGGGTTTGTATCTAGAACCAGCTAGAATTTTCCTTCCCCCTCTAATTAATACAGCTAGAGTCCTGGAGCTTATTCTATATTGTACTGACATGAGCTAATGTAGAAGTTTCTACAGTTCAGAGTGGCCAATTATACCTGCTGACTGTCTGCTGGTAGCCATGGTGTCTGCAGGCTTTGCTGGTTGTTCTCACAGCAGTCTCAGAGCTCAAATAAGCTCAGGCACTGCCTCAGCTAGTTCAAAATTCATGCTGCTCTGCCTTTTGCAGAGGCGTCCCACTGCCACTCATTAGGGACTGAAGTGCAAGGCTACGGAGCTCAGAGGGTTTTCTGCTATGCCAAGTAGCCTGCACAGGAGCAGGAGGGATATATTTTTTCTTAGGCTTATGCAGATGTTTCAGTGAAATTTAGAGAAATTCAGAGCTTCTATTAATGCATCTGTTCTTCATCTAAATTCAGTTTTATTCTCTCTGGTTATTTTATGAACAATGTCTGCAAACAATATGTGCTGAAGTTAAAAGCACTGCTTCTTTCTTTGTGCTGTGAGTCTAATTTCATTTGAGAGAGCAAAAGTAATAAAGTCAAAACATTCCAATCTATTATCAATTACTAAATTTGCACAGGTAAACATAATCGGCCAAGTCTCCCCTGTCATGTCCCTGTTCTTGTTTCATGTGTTTGTAATTTGAAAAAGACACCTCTGGGAGGAAGATGACTCTATCTTCATTCTCGGGTGAAGTGTGAAGGTGGCTTTTTTTCTAAATCCAAAGGAAAAGCATTTGGGTTTCAGTTATGAAAAAGATTTGAATTATTGATATGAATAGACACACAATTTGAGTCAAGAATTTCCCCTTCGCTACATGAAGTTAGCATCCAAAAGAACAAATATATTGTACAAAAGTAAGAAAAATGGTCTTATTTTTAGGTAAGTTACCATTAGATCTAAACATTGGCATTGCCCCACACAAAGAAGGATGAAATATTTCCAGTTAGCAGGTTCACTCTGTATTATTCTGCAATCCATTTCCACTGGATGACCTTTGCAGAAGTGTAATTGAGAAACATTGGTTCTTCTTCCAGAGTTTCATCTTTTTGCCTAGAGGAGTTTCATTCAAGTGTTGGCTGTGATTGCTCAGTTGTGTCACTTCAGAAGAGAAGGATCTGTTTCTTTCTGAACTGCATTTTCCTCTTACCTCTACTGACTGAAATTCCTGTTAAGATTAGAAATGTGGGCCTCAGGCCTTCCTTTTCTTTTAGGTCTAAAAAGGTCCAGTGATTCTAATACCTGAACTGTATACAGACCTCATTACATAATGTCAAATATCTACCCTGAGAACCTCAAGAAAAAATGAGCACAATTTATTTTTGCAGAGTTTCATTTGCCCTAAACACAGCCTTTGAACACTATTGTTGGTCTAAAAAGTTAAAGTTAATCAGAAAGTCATATTTCATCCTTCAAAAATCTATCTAAACTTCATGATTTTCATCTCTATTTCCAAAGAAGCTACAATTAATTGATACTGTGGAATGTCCTTAAGTATAATTCTTTCTCCATCAATTCAGTTAGTATTTACTATGCAATATTAACTGACAATAAGAACATGATTTTCCAGTGGGATAGTTAAATATTGAGATTAAAAAGTTCAAAGCATACTAGCTTTCTATGTCATAAATATAATAATGCTCCACTGTTACTTTTTTCATTTTCTACCTTGTGGTTGTTTCTCCACATGTCATATCTATCAAAATTACATCAAATCATGACAATCCAAGGTTAGCTATTTTCACTAAAAGCTGTTACCTCTCTAATCAAATAAGTAGGTCAGAGTTCATTTTGTCTTTATAGAGTGAGAGCAGGGTTATGGATAATTGAACTTAAAATGAGAAGGAAACAAAATATTTTGCTGTTTTGTGAAATTTTTTAACACACAGCTTTCATGGTCTTGTTGATTGCCATGGCATTAGTTGAGCTATGCAACATAGCAATGCATTTTCTTTATTACTTCACATGATTACATGAACTTTCTGGGTGCCCACTGGTGTTGAAGATAGAATACCTTGCAACAAATCATGCCTATCACAATAATTCTACATAGAACTCCAGTAATACATCTTCACTCAAAGTGCAAAAATTAAACCTACACATGATCATGTGTACAAAACTTTTCTCCAAATAAAATCTTGTTAAGAGAGTAAATCTTGATTATCACAATCTGTCACTCATTATGTTTCCCATAATATTACACTTTCATTTCACAAGGCCTTTATGGACAGTGTAGTCCATCCCTATCAGAACCCTAAAATCCTGGTAAAATATCACTGAATCTTATTTCTCCATTGTGCTAAGCACATGCCATTACCAAGCCCAGCACTGCAGCACACTAGAAGGGGACTTATATTGCACCTACAGGGTGAGATTCTCTCCTGCATTCTTTCACAGATCCCATAACAATTGAAAACTATTTTATTTTTCTGCAGGGAAAACACACACATTAATGTAAAGGATGGAAGAACGTTTTATACATGAGGGGGAAAAATGTCTTGAAGAGTGGAATATCTGAGGAATTAACACCTTTAAAATTGTATGCTTTTTTATTTGGATAAAATTTCCTGGAAGGCAAATACATGAAAATAACAGAACTGCTAAATGTGAGTAAATGCCAGGGCATTCTGTCATGGTCCTCATTGTCTCATTGATGGAAACAACAGCAGTGAAGGTGAGCCGTCATCTGATGTGTAATATATTCCACATCTTTCCATGCCCTTACTCTGAAATCAATACATACCTACATGCAGACACACTTAGATACTAAACTGTAAGACTTTGCAACACACTTCATTCTTCATCTCTAACACAGCATTGAAATTCAAGGATGAGTACTTAGATCTAGTACTGAGAAATCCAGAATAAAAGACAATAATATTTTCAAGAAATAACTTCCTGTGAATTAACTCCTTGAAATGAAAAGGACAGTGTTTGCCACTGTTAATACGAGATAAACGGAGACTTGACTGTTATCTCTGATTTTTGCCAAAGGCTTCTGTGAAAAGGAACAATCTTCCACTTCAAATATTTCACAAGATTAGAAACAATTATATCTTATATCTAATCATCTAGTAAATCAGTGATGTTATATCCCTGAACAGTAACAGGGATTCGACATTTATTTTCATTTGTTCACAGTGTAATCTTATACCTTCGTGATCTAGAAGGCAGCACAAAACCTTTTAAAATCAATACCAACCTTTCCTTTTTTTCAGTGGTGTGAAAGTATTTTCCATGAAACACAGCCTGATTATATCAGATCAATGAACTTGAAAATTTGTTGATTTCAAATGTCTTTAATTTTATGGCAGATAAGTTCTACAGCCTTTTTTGGGAAACAGTGTAAATTCTTGATAAAAAATAAAATTATCAAAGCCTGCAAAGCTATTAAATTAATAGTAATTAATTGTGATGAAAAAACACATAATGTTCTAGATGTGATAAAATGTAGTCATGGAAAAACAATGATACAATGCTCTTCTATTCCTCAAAGGACTAAAGATAAAAGAAAACACTGAGAACTTAATTAGCTCAAACAACACAAGGGTTTACTTAGATGTATTGCTAAATAAACTTGGTTTCACTGCATTACTTGGAGGATGATTAGAACAGATCAGAAATATCTTCTGTAACTTATCAATAGATATAGCTGTACACACTGTTGTAAATCTACTTATGTATTGCAGTGGGATGGGCTGACCCTGGCTGGACACAAGCTGCCCACCAAAAATGCTCTATCACTCCACTCCTCAGCTGAACAAGGGAGATAAAATACAAAGAAAGTCTCATGGGTTGAGGTAGGGATTGGGAGAGATCACTCAGCAATTACCACCACAAGCCAAACAGACTTCACCTGGGGAAACTAATTTAATTTATTAGAAATCAAATCAGAGTAGGGTAACAAGAACTAAAAATTAATCTTTAAAATCACCTTCAACCCATACTTCACTTTTTCCCGGGCTTTACTTAACTCTGAAATTCTCTTCCTCCCCTGAGCAACCCAGTGGGATGGGGAAAGGGAGCCGTGGTCAGTTCATCGCATGTTTTCTCTGCCTCTCTTTCTCCCTCAGGAGGGGGACTCCTCACGCTTTTCCTCTGCTCCAACATGGGATCCTTCACATTGGAGACAGTCTTCCATGAGCTGCTCCAGCTTGGTTCCTTCTCTGGTGTGGGTGCATTCCGTGGGGCCCAGGCCTTCAGGAACCTGTGACCTGTGGGTCACAGGTCTTGCCAGCAGATTTGCTGCAGAGTGGGCTCCTCTCTCCAAGGGTCCACAGGCCCTACGTGGAGCCTGGCCTGGCATGGTCTGCCCCAAGGGTCAGAGCCTCCTTCGGGTATCCACCTGCTCTGGTGTGGGTCCTGCTCAGGCTGCAGGTGAATCTCTGATCCACTGTGGACCTTCCTGGGCTGCAGGGCCTTAGCTGCCACAGCACAGTTTGCACCAGGGGCTGCGAAGGAATCACTGCTTCACCATTCACGCCTCCTCCCTCTCCTTTGCTGACCTTGGTGTCTGCAGAGCTGTTTGTCTCAGAAGTTCACACTCCTCTCTCCAGCTGCAATTTGATCTTGAGCAGTAACTTTTTCCCTTTTCTGAATCTGATTGTCCCAGAAACACTGATGGGTTCAGCTTTGGCCAGTGGGGTGCCCATCTTGAAGTCAACTGGAACTGGCTCTCATAGACATAGGTGAAGTTTCTGGCAGCTTATGACAGAAGCCACGCCTGTAGTCCCCCCTCCCTTCCAACACTTTGCACTGCAAATTAAATACACGCAGCATGTTCTCCTTTCTGTATCACTGAAGGGCTTCAGTGGTTGTTCATGGATAGGATGATACGCTAATGTCTTTGCGCGATCAAGTTGTAGATGTATTTATACTTCTCTGAGCACAGAGAGCTGTTGTGGGTACTCTTTATATGAGTTTTTGCTTCTGTAACCAGTCAAAGGAGAATCCAGGTAAAGGTCCAAGAGGTCTTGCTGATTTAAATCTAAGGCAGCCAGAAAAAATAATTTTTAATGAAAACTCTAATATGCCTAAAGGCAGTTCCTTCCATTGATATCATGGATCCCAAAAACACTGCAAATATTTAGGAAAAGGTTAGTCATGTAATGCATGATTTTATTGATTTAGTGGGTAAATATTAAAACCTTCTGGACATTGCTATATTGTGACATCTAACTACAGCCCTGCATCTGTCTTCACAGTCCCGAAGACACCAGCTCACACAGATGTTAGGTTCTTCAGAGTTTTTCATTCACGGAGGTGTTTGATTTAAATGATTTAATCTTGTTTTGCTCTGTATTTACTCTGCACCCTCTGATTATACCTATTTTGTTATGAATTAATAACAAAAAAACCCCACCTATTTAGACAAAAGCACTAATAATTATATGATGATGATGAATAAACACACGCCGATGATGCATGCAACATACAAAATCATATCAAGGTAAAATGAACATTTATAATGCCATCACTAAGTCTTCTTAGAAGACATTGCTTTTATTGACCTACCATTTGTAGTCTTCAATAACCAAAAAAGATCCAGACATATAATAAAAAAGTAACCTTCCCTGTCTTGGACTGTTAGTATGGCTACTGCAAAAACATACCCATTGTATCAATTTTTCCTATCAAAATTTCTAATTTGTAACAAATCTTACTGTTTCAAAGTGGCTTGTTTTTCAGTGGGTAGTTATTTTCCACTCACAACATTAAAGTTAATAATGCATTTCATTGCCTCTAATAGGTGTTATTAATAAATTTACTTTTAAGTAGAACAAATTCCTTTCTTTGATTTAATTCTTGAACCACTGGGAGCTTTTATTAAATTGGCTCTTTAAATATTAATTCATCTTGGCAGACAACATGTACTATTATTTTTCTTACAATAATGATATATCAGAAGACAAAAACATAGCATATGATGAATCTATCCATGTCTACTCTGCTTTTATAACCTCCCTTACTATTTATAACAGTATTAAGTAAAGCTCTCATGATGTAAACCACATTATTTTTATTCTTAAAATTTCAGGACCACATTGGCCATTTTGTAGTTTACAAAGAATTGTTTTGAACCTTAAATAAGGTTAATAGCTCTGTTAGCTTTGGGAAAATAACACACAATATTATTTTAAATAAGTTAATTTAGCTTTTGAACAAAAGACTTCTGTTTTTTTCTAAAGTTAAATAAACTACTCCAAGAGTTTTTATTATCTTTGTACCTAATGTTTAGATCACTAAAATAAGGTAAGTTCAGTAAAGATTTTACACTAATTTCGCTATGAGAACAAATTATATAATAAATATAAGGTAGACATGTTTTATGGCTTCCTAACTACTAACTACCTTAAAAAAAGTCAATTTGAAGCAGTAAGACTTGTTATGTATTTGAAATTTTGGTAGGATAAGTAGTTAGGATTCATCAGCTTTTTCATATTTATCTCTTTAAGATGTTAGAGTCAATACCTTATTATATGGTATAACACTGTTTTTTCAGTGTATCTTTTATTTTGAAAAGACACCACTGTAGTTTTTTCCACAAATTTCTTGAAGTAAAAGAGCAAATACAGGCTTGCTATAACAGTGTCAGAAAGTATTTTGAACTTATATTTTTAAATTAATTTCTCCAAGGTACATGTCATGTGCGACTCATTAAAAAAACACATTTTCCAGTAAGTACTGGATTCTTCATTTTCCCAGAAAATTAAATGTCTGTATCATTAGGAATAAGTCACCTACATACTAGATTGTTTTTGATGTTGTTTTTCACCTACTTTTCTCTGGGACATGCTCTGGCTGCATGATGACTGAAAGGGGAGAAAAAGGAATTATTTTTGTGGCACTGATGTGATTAGCCAATAGATTGATGACTATTACCTTGTGAAGTCGTCATTGATTATTCTGGTCTAATGAAACAAGCTACTGACTTGAGGTAAGTACCTTGTGTAGATACTGTGTTAATTTATTTAACATTTCTATTACTTGAAGCTTTGCCAGGTTCCTAAAACTCTTTTTTATTTTTTTCTTTCCTCTTTTTTTTTTTTTAGCCCCATGAATTAATTTCTGAACACTGCATTATAGTAATGCACACACAATGTCTATTCCTCAAACAACTATTCTGTACCTTTCCTCTTTTTTTTCTGGTCAGATAAATTTTCATCACAAAAAACTAAAAAGAACGTTCAAAAAATAACATTTTTCTCTCTCCCCTCATCTCGTTTCCATGCACAAGGCATGGAAAACTTACATAGTTAAGGAGTTTAATGAGAATGTGTTTGAAGCAAGATTACTATTTTCAAAAAGGTTATCATGCAATAGAAATAAAGCTCTTTCCTCTCCTTTAGAAAGAGGAGGTTTTGAGAAAACATCAGGATGCTAAGAGGTTAGTTCCACTATTTTTTTAATGCAGTAAATAAGTCAATGGTCGAAGTGATCATGGATTTCATATGTTTTAGAAATAGAAAGGAAAGAGCTCCATTAGATGTTGGAAAGTATTTTTCTATTCACTGAAAACTGAAGTAATGGTGATGCATTGTTAACCTGCTAACCTTACCCTGATTTAATGGTATCTGAAAGAATGTTAAGATAATAACAAGAGTCAAGTAGTTCTACAATGCTCTGAGTGCCACATTCTGTGTCTTGAATATTTTCTTTTTTGCCTGAGAGTGAAACAATAAGGAGAGCAATTTTTTTTATTTAAATCTCCTGATAATATAGTAATAGCAAGAGTAAATGGCAATTATGAAACTGATATTTAAAAAAACTTCCAAAGAGATAAGTTATTCCTTATATTGAAAGCAAAACTCATTTCATTATGAAAAGGACAGGGACTAACATTAATTGGATTAAACACCCACTGGACAGTAAATAAGACCATTTCTAAGTAGTTTTATGTTGGTTTACAAAAGAGAAATTAACTTGCCATAATGTAATCTGAAAATTTTCTTTAATCAATCCTTAACGTTATCGGAAAGCTGCTGTGGTCAGAAACATCTGGCATCCTTAAACATGCTTCTTATCACCAAAGTATTTCTGACAGAGCTTTAAGATATTCACTGTTCTTAAAATTCATGAAAAAGATAATAATTGTCAAGACCTTGTGGACAGAAACATTTTCTGCTTGGACAAGTAGCTCTATGTTATTCAGTATTGAATGATGTGTTCAAATGCTGCTGTCATGTTTGCTAGCAATGTGCATCATTCTCCTTTGCAATCAATATCTTCAATGGCTGATGACTAGCAGGGGACCAGAAGTGTGAGAACATTTAGTTGTTTGTCTTGCTGTATAATGTCATTTAACTTCATCTCAGAAATTGTCTTCAGATTGTAAGATGATACAGACCAGTACCTTGAAATTAATCTCTTTTTTCGTGTTGGTATTACATTTATCTTGATGTAAGTCAACTCATATTATCTGTATAACTAAAGAACAGTCAATATCCATGTAACTAATCCTTTAAGAATTCTCTTTTGTTTTCAGAAATACATGCATACATATATTTTTTTTTATTGATAGCTAGATAGATAGATAGATAGATATTTTTATTTATCTACCAATTAATTTCCTTTTATACAAAGAAGAATACAAAACACCAATATTTTTCCCGTATCTGCAAAATGATATTAGGAAACTTCAGCTTATCATACACATATATTAAGAAAAGAGTACTTTACTTGGTATAATTATTGCTGATCTACCAATAATATTAATTTCATTCATTGTAAAATATATTGCACCTAAAAAATATATCTCCCCCAAACCACAGAGGCATAATGTTCTGTTGTCATTTAAATGGTATTTTCCACCAGGATTTCAAATTATCTTCCTGACATTTTAGGGATTGATAACATTTTCCATGAAAATTTTTGTAGCATGAGCAGTTTTATTTCCTCAGCCTACTTACTACTTTGGTTTCTTTCGTTGGCTAATATTAGTTCTCTTTTTTGTAATAATATTGCAGTGGTGACAGTATTATTTTATCCAATCCTTCTCTTTTTCCCCTCTCTAAAACACATCATCATCATTTCATCTATATGACCCTTAATTATTTTTCCAAATGAGTAAATACCTTTTAACTCCATTAAATTGTTTTTCACTTAGGTTGACTCAATTTTTTCCATATGATTGCTAAGTCCTTCTTTTACCTTCTGTACTTCCATATTTGCTCAGCAAATTTCATCAGAGGGGCTTAAGGTACTTCAATTCCCTGAGGAGGAACAAAGAACCTAACAACATTCTCAGGAGGTAGAACCACAAACTTTTACCTGTAAATTTCAGAGTATTAAGGTGTAACAAGGTACTTAGCAAGTTTTAAAACAACAATAAATCAAAATTAAGCCTTCTCAAAGCATTGACTTCACAAATTCTAACCCTTTTTGCAGAACTTGCCCTGCCTGCATACCCTTTAAACACACACACACACACACATACACACACATACTTCAGTTGTTTTGAGCCAGTAATAATTTTCTCCAGTCTCTCACAACACCTCAGTGCTATCAAGAAATCAAGAGCAATGAACTTACATTCACTTTCTCACAACTTACGGAAACATGAATGACACCAGTCCGTCTAGACCATACAACATTTTTAAAGTTCCCATGTCGCACAAAATTTTTCACAATGGAACTTTATTTTTTCAAGAAAATTTTAGATACTTATTGTGTATTCTCAGAGACTTGTTTCAGGTTTTGATACACATATTACATTGATAATAATTTATTCTATGCCAGTCTTTTTAAATGACATTGACATTAAGCTATAGTATAGCATTCTTTAGTTATTTTTTACTAAACCACATATTAATATTTCACCTACATGAGTCATCCTCTTTGTTCTTCTTGAATATTTTGTATAATATTACCTCTATGTCTGTTTAATGAAATTTCTGTAGTACATCAACATATATTAAAAACACATTTTAGGAAGCCACGTATCTTCTCAGTCAGCTTTTCTATAAGTTTCACATGCAAGTTAACAAAACCCGACAATTTAAAATTGTTTAGCGTGTATACATTCCCATTAGAATATTACACTCCTTTACTAAAGGAAAATAAAGTGATTCATAATTTTTATATGATATGTCCCTGTTTCCTTCAAATTTTCTCAATTATTTTTTTGAATATTTCTAGGTCTTCTCATTTCTACACTTTTCTAATTATTGTGTATAATATTGTACCATCTCTCTTATTTTAAGACTAGGTTTTTTCTGAGATTTTTTGTGCTCCTAACATAATTTGAAAACATACAGTTTTTAGTTTCGTAATTCTTCGTTTTCCTGGATGTTTGCAGACCTTCTTGATAATTGTCTTCATTCAGTAACTGGGTTGAAGTTTATTTACCTTTGTATGTTGTAGGTCCTAACATTCTTGCTTACACCATACAGTGAGTAATCTAAATCCATACAGATTATTTAGCCATGCTAGATGGCTTGGATCAGTTTAAAGATCAAAACTTTACCATAATTAACCCCTGGTTGGGCAATTTGTACTAAAGAATGGAGGTTATTTTATACAAATTCACGTTTAGCTGTTTATTTATCTAGATAAACAAGATATAATGTTCAGAGGTCATAAACACTTTTCACTGTATATTTTGATTGTGAAAAAAGCTTATGCAAGTGAGCAGATATAATTCTAAAGTGAGATCAAATGCACAGTCGATGCATTTGCAGGTTGTGATACATTTGATGCATGATAAATGAAGTTCATGTTTATTTCATTTTCCTCTTTTTCTTTTACCTTTCTATTACCTTTCTTTTTTAGTTCTTTGTTTTCTTTATCTGCATCAATGCATCTGTCAACCTAAGCAGCAAAAGACGTAATATTTAGGAGTCTTTTATTCTTTTCTGTATAAGTCTTAAATATTTCCATTTTTCTACTGCAATTTAAAATAAACTAAACAGACCTTCCTTAAAAATTAAGGATTCTGTAACTAAGTACTAACTTAGTACTTAAGTACTAAGACAAATCATAAAAGTGATACAACAAACCATTAGGTGAGATTGTAATGTATTCTGAGAGAAAATGGAGACTGAAAGAAGTCTGGAAAGAAAGGTGATTTATTATATAAAAATTATCAATATTTTTTAATGTTTTAAAATTATATTTTAAAATATTATGTAGAAATTGAATAGACTGAAAATTTTTTTTGAAGTTTTTCTGTAAAAAGTATACCTACATGATTGTCTGAGTAATACCATTCAAGTCACTGAAACAAATCAAAACAAAAACCCATATGAAAATTTATACTGATATGTACATAAGTGCTAAACTCTGCACAACAATCTAATCTGTCTCAATGAGTCCTTTTCATTATCGTGCTTTCAAAAGATGGACTACATTACCTATTACCCAATCCATTTCCCACGCTTTCATCTAAATGTTTCCATTTGCAATGCAATATATTACCTTAACATACAGTTTAATTAACTACAGTATCCATCATGGTCCAAGTTTAAGGTTATTTGTGTAATGAAGCATTTATTTCTATTTCTATAACCAAAACATAGTTTCTACATTTATTAAAGCTGTGTATATCTTTTTTTTTTCCTGATTTCCTGATTTGTATGATTTTAAGGCATTTCCATAACATTTAAAGGAGCATGGTATTTATTCAATATTGTATAATTTGTTCCTGAAAAATATTTCCCTGCAAAGATCAAGAAACTTTTCTGCAAGATTATGCTTTAGATAAAACTAAACTGCAAATGGAAACTAAACTCTTTTTAAAATGGGTAAAACAAGTGTTTTTTTCTTCTCAGTGCTACAGGTAAGATTTCCATTTGTGGATGAGCATATAGTCAGCACTTGCTCCTATATAGCTTTTCTAAAGCTCTGATTTAGTAAATGTATTGGAATTGGCTTGGATTAAGACACCTTCCTTCACAGAAGTGCATACATTGCTGTGCTTTGTGTTTGTGGCTAAATTGGTGTTGATAGCATGTTTTGTTTTGTATTTTGCTCAATTTCTCTTGCACAGCATCAAGCCTTTTAGTTTTTCTTCCTTGGCAGCCCAAAACTAAGTAGGCAGGGGGTGAAACTTTTGGAGGGAACACAACCTGGACTGTTGGCCATAACTGAACAAAGGGATATTCCTTGACATATGATATTGTGCTCTGTAATGAAAGCTCAAAGGGAGGGAGAGGAGGAAGGATCAATACTTGTGATTAGGGCATTTGCCTTCCCAAGCAACTGAAAAAATATTGTCTAGTGCTCTACTGGCTCTGCAAAATGTAGATATTCAGCTATTAATAGAAAGAATTCGTAGGCATAAAATATTTTGTTGTACTTACGTAACAGTTGGTTCCTTTAATGGACAGATTTATCAGTGCTATCATGAGTTTATCTTTTCCTTTATTGCCATGTGAATGTAATCACTCATTTTCTTAGGCCAGTTAACCTATGGCTCCTCTAAAACCTCTCAGTAACACTCGCTATAATGGAGTTGAGTGGAGAAAAAGAGATAAACTGTGGTGAGATGCCAGAAATAGATTTGAAGTCTGCGCTGCAGCAGGGCAGCAGAGAACATAGAGAATTGAATACTTAAAACTGTAGGTGTTAAGTCTCTCTTCACTACATGGCCTCCACACTGAGAAAGGAAAGGACCTACTCTGCCTATTTGGTTATGGTCTGTTAATTATCTGTGCTAATTAATTGTAAGCAACTAAGTATTTGGCATTAATGATGAAGGTTCTTAATTTCATGTTTTCCATATACTGTATTTTCATGTGTTTAATTACCAAGTGCTTTCCAGCTCTGCTGAGAAGGATGCATTTAGTCATGGGAGCTGGATGGCAAAATCCCTGTGGCTTTGCACTGCATCATGCAGAAAAGTAAATATCAGTTTACAGAAGCACATAAGGATGAAAGCCTGTACTGCTCTGAACTGGATATATATCAGAGTTCACTGCAAGGGTGGTTGTTGGTAGCTGCTCAATACTTGGGCTGAGCATCTTAAATAAACCCAGATTAGATACATCCTGCTCCCTCTACTTCATTTTTCTGTGAATGAAAACAAAATCATATGTTAATTGGAAACAGTAAAAGGAGAAGTCAGTTGGTGAAACTAGTCCTATTAACTATCATATTTTTAAGGCTATGTAACCGTACCTGTAGCTAGATTTTCTTGTGCCACAAAAAGTTGACACACTGAACTGTGGATGACTTAAAAACCAGTCTTCAGACATATCCAAAGTGACATTGTACAGCTTTAAATAAAACTTAAAAGGGTTGTTTACACATCTGATCTTTGGCAGGAGGCATTAAGGTGCTGATTAACACAAATAAGAGGCTCCAGAAGTGTGGGAGCTTTATCCATAATTTAGAACATTTTAATTAATACCACAACAAAATTCTGCCACATATAAGTATTTTGCATTCCAGATTATAATTAACACATTGCTGAAATCTCAGGGGGGAAAAAGAAAAAAAACAAGCAAATAAATAAAAAAATCCAATCACAGTAAACAACTATATGAAATAGAAAAAAAGTAGTTTAAAGAAGAAGCAAGTAATTCATAACAGTCAGTAAAATTGACAAAACTCTTAAAAATACCTCTTGTAATCTGCTAATTTAAAGGAAATATGCTTATTTGGTAGCCTCCTGCACAGATGAGTTTCTGTTTACTTTATTCACTTATGACATATCCATTTTGGTGCCAATTTTTTAAGTCTATGCAAGAAAACTTTACAGAACCACTTCACAAGATGAAGAAACAGATGCCTTTTCATCTTGATTTATTTAATCAAATCTAGTAAACAAACATGAATGAAAAAACTTTATTTTATGAAGGTAGAGGATCTGTCAGTCACCTTAGGAACCCCTAATGGATAATCTTATTTTCATCTGAACAGAAAGTCAGTCTTGTCCATCTCAGCTTTTACAGAGAAAGCAGCTTAGAACCTCTAATGAAGTGAAAAGCCGCTTTGGTGCCTACAGTATCTTCATTCTGGATGGCTTTGGAGTAAATCTTCCATGTGGTTTTCTTTGGTTTGATTTGGTATTTTGTTTTGTTTTGATTTTGTTTTGTTTTAAATTTTAGTTTAAAGCATTTATTTTTTCAATAGTCTCAGAGTAATTCTGATAATTAGTGAATTTAGGGCAGCATTTTTGACATTTCCTTGGTGAACAAAAAGATAATTCAAATACCCAAATGGGCCTGGCAGCAATTATGAAGTGAGAATCAGAAGCATAAAATTGACATAATGTTATAGAGCTGTTGAAATAAAGAAAAAACTTGAAACAAATTTTTTTTTTAAAGAAAATCAGTGTACTTGTCTGAATATTTGTTATCTTTCTTTCCACCTGCATAAAATACTCAAAATTCCCATGCACTACTGATTAGGACTCCATCTGAAGTTGTCACAATAGGATGAAAAACTTTGAACCATATAGAATCAAAATATGCAAGTTCCTTCAACTTGAGAATGCTCTTATTTATTTCACTGGTGAATGTTGTTTCACTGGATAATCATACTCCTCTAATGGGTGGAAAATGTTGCGGATTTAGCAATGTAAATTCTTCATATTATACATATTTGTTAAAACACCAAGAGCATTTCATCTCTAGGTCTATAACTTTATTGATCATTTACTATTGTTGCTTTAGGAATAATAAATAATGAAGATAATACCCATCTACATTTTTAAATGAGAAAGGTTCCTCAAGAAAATTACATAAATTCAAAGTGAAGATTATTTTTGGTGATGATGTGCTGGATTAATTTATTTATTTACTGATGCATACCTTACCAGAAAAGTTGCCAGAGCTGTAGCATGAGTCACAGAAAGCGCTTGTTCAGATTTTTTTTTTAATGGAAAACTTATGTCTTATCCAGAGTTTAAACTCTAGCCTACAAATTTAATCTTTAAATTCTTACTGTGTGTGAACCTTCAAGATTTCTCAAATGGCTATGAATGAAGATAAAGTTTCAATTAAAGATATATAATTTGTTTTTTATACTTAAAATATACGAATGGATTTTTTTTTACTTAGAAATAATTTTTTTTTCACTTAGAAAGGCTTCCAAGTAGCAAATGTGTGTTCTACAGCGTATGTGGCATAATGGAGTAGTTGAAACACTGTCAATTAAATGTCTTTCCAAGGCCATCCCTAGGAGGTGGTAGTGAAAGACAAGTTGAAGATCAGAACACTCTGCTCCACATGCAGACACATTGACGTGAGTTTATCACATCTAGGAGTGTAAACTGCACAGGGTTTAGGGAGACAGACACCTACATTTTTATATTGATGTGCCTGAATGTGTTCTAAATACTTGCACTGCCTTTGTAGGCAGTGGATTAAACCATGCATTTGAGGGAATCTATACACTGACTCAGCTAATACAATTACTTGCCCACACATGAGAACCTCGTCTCCCTAAGAAACCCAGGTCATATATAAAGGGATTACAAATATCAAAGGCAAGACATATTTGAAACTTTCTCCAATAGGAGATTAAGGCAGATATGGCAACACTAATGGCACTACCCGCCTATTTTCACACATCTGAACTTCTCAGTAAAGGGATTCAGTGTTCTGAGTACTGAGTGCATCTAAGTTTGGCCTCTAGCTACCAATCCATAAAAAAATGATCTGTTTATATTTTGTCACACCAGCCAGTGAACAACTTAGGGTAGTTCAAACAGCACTATACTCCTGTGTATACAATACTGGTACTTTCTACTAATTATCTAATTTAAGGACAGCAAAATTGTTTTGTAGGCTCCATCAATGTCATCTGCTCAATCATTCCTGAGTATAATAGAAGCTTAGATACCCATCTTATTTTCAGACAGTTACATTATAGATGGCTTGTTGGTTGTCTGAATACACAGTCGAATCTTGCCAGAAGTCTCTTAGAAGGGATTACCATAAAAATGCTTGCAGAGGCTGTTGGCAACTCTGAGGACTACAAGATATCCAGAGAACCATAGAGTCAGAATCATAGAATAGTTAGGGTTGGAAGGGACCTCTGCAGATCATTTAGTCCAACCCCCAGTACAGATCCTTGCAAAACGAAAAGGCTGACAGGGTTCATCAGTCTAAGGGCTTTTCTCAAGCACAAAATATCTTAGAAGCAGAATGATGCAACAATAGATTTATTCAGAATCTTGGTTTGTTTGAAAAGTCTGTATATGTCCGTGTCTGTTTTTACTGTTCAACAGTGTATATGCTTGTGCACCAGTGAATGAGAACTCTTAATATGATCTTACATATATTACCACTGTGTCTTAGGTGATGTATTCAATAGGCTTCCTGCTTGGATAATTAAAATAAGTTCTTCCATCCTAGATAGTGTGTTGGAAAGAGATTAATATAGGAAGTATTGCAATTTTAAATGGATATATTAGTTATATGGATATACTACTATGATTGTCATTTGCAGTGTGCCATAAGTCAGCATAGTACTTCCTTCACACACCTTATGAAAAATAAACTATATATCTAGTAAAACATAGAATTCTCTTGCACATAAGAAAAAGGGAAAATAAGAATTTTAATTAATTAATCTCTATAATCCATACAGAAAAAAACCCATATATTTATGAGAAGATTTTGTGGCCCTTTTCTATTTCCCCAGTGAATTTCAAAATTGTGTGGCTGGTATATTTACCGAAAAACAGCTATGCAAGGCAATTCTCTTTAAATACTTTCAAAATGACTGATTCACTTGTTTGTGTCAAGAACTTAACTATTTTTTTCTAGTAGGTATTTGTCCTTTCAAGTAGCAGTGGCATCAACATAGTCTGCATCATGCTATTACTCCTGTTCTTGAAAATCTGCTTCTTTCTGAGTTACAATAACTCAGTGTGTGACGTAGGGTGACATAAGTCTTCTGTAATTGGAACATTGCAAAGTTCTTCTTATATGTGAAATCAGTCAGTCTCAGTCCCAAGAGTATGAGCAAATTCATCCATGGCAGAATTACATGAGATGAGTTGCATCTCACTGGCAGCAATTTAAGAAAAAGACATAATATGTCAAGTTGAATTGTATGTTTCTCATTTAATACTGGGAAAGGTTTAAAGGAAAACTTTTAATTGCATCATATAAAATTAATTTTTTAACTCTGTAGATACTTTCAAGTATCTTGCAGCACTTGAGGTATTGACATTACAGGTTATGATACTACAAAAAAAAAAAAAACCCTCTCATTTTCAAACTTCAATCTTTCAATATTTGTATACAAGTGTAATACTTAATAGGATCTTTTTAAAGTGAAAATTTATTGAAGTATGTGTCCTGTATGTTATCCTGTAAATATTTTCGTTGTTTACATAGTGTCAAGAGTCAATAAAATAAAATCTCTTTTCTGGAGTTTAATTGGCTAAATGCAATACCTCTCAAATAGAGCAACATCGGAGGATGTATTTTTCACCCATTTTCTTAAAAGCAGGAAGAGATTCTGTGTTTTTTAAATTCATGTGCTTGAACAAATGCTTTTTATTAAAACTTTGCATCTAGAATTTATGTCATTATGTATTTCATTTTTTACTTTTTAACAATGAAGAGTTATAAATTTATTTTTAACAAGATACTTTTAAGTTATGTTTCTAAAGGATATATTATGATTTCTAAAGGTAATTTACACTAAAAATTACAGTCATTACTGCACGGATGAAGATAAAATGCATTAAGGAAACTCTAGTTCATCCTTATTAAGCTATTCTTAATATCCATGGCACTCTTGTTAGTGCCTTTGATATTCAGATCCCACAGGAGAGAAGAAGTGGGAAAAATGCATTTATTGCTGTAAATCAATCCTTTTCTCTACCAGAAATACTTCATAAAAGATTATACCATGTTGTTAGATTGCACAGGAACTGATCCATATAGTGAAGAACCAGGAACTCCCAAACACACAGGCTTGGTGTGCAGTTTGGAGTGCCAGCAAAATGTCAAATCTCAAGTTGGTGTCAGGAAACTGTCTGAACAGGGCTCTAAAGACAAGAATATTTTAACTTTAAATGAGAAAATCTTAGTCTATTGGCTCACCAACAAATGTGAGTGAAGAGACATTCCCTCAAAATAATCTGGAATGAATGGATTTTTCCCTCCCCTCTTCCCTCTTGCAAAGATGAATCTTAGGAGCAACAAAAGACTTATGACACAGCACAATAAAATAAACAAAACTGTTCTGATGAAACAATTAAAAATTCAAAGGTTTTTGAGACAATGATGCTGAATGCAATTTAAGGTGTCAGAGAAAGCTTTATAGTGATTTCTAGAAATAAACTGTGCTGCATGACTTGAAAAGAGTTAGAGTCAGAGCTGTGCAATTGGCTACATTAGGGTCTTCTAAAATAAGAGGAATCAGGAAATATAATCCTATTCTCAAAGACATTGTCAAATAGTGCCTTGGTGAGCAGAAAAATAGAAAGAATACAAGTCATATACATAAAACCCATACAAAAAAGTTTTAACCTTCATATTTAACTGTGGAAGGAGAAGTTAGAATTTCATTTTGCTGAGTTTATTGCATGGATGCATATCTCTTTTCCAGTTTTTTTTCTAGAAATAAAATGTTGCAGATCTGAAAAAAACACTTACAAAGTTTGTTTTTTTTCACCTATCCAAGTGTCTTCTCAGTGTGATTCACTGAAATTAGGTATACAACAAGGATATTAAGTAGCTAAATTGTAGGATGTTTTGAGTAGAAGGAATTTTCCAATCTGTGTGTGAATGGTTTATAAATTCTGAAAAAGTTGTACTGCTCTGATTAACTGAAACCTCTCATCTGGAATAGTTAAATACTGGCTGTCATTTTAGTTTATGTGGTTCAGGTACCAAGTAGATTCAGAAATTAGATTCTAAAGGGATAACTACAGAAGAAAAGAAGAGTTCAATTTTCCTCAAATGTTTTCCGTATAAGCTGAACCAGGACAAGAGGATATGAAAACTAGCTGTCTATTTACGTGCTGTGAAACTTTTCTTTGTCACATAGTGATAATAATCAATGATTATAGCTAAGTTTCAGCATCAAAGGCTTTCTTTCATGAGCCTAGAATTGGTACTTCTCCCTGTTCCTCTTACTCATAACATTCAACTCCAGATAACTTTTCTCTGAGAGACTTTTCACAGCACTTAAACCTCCCATAAGGACCAAGGATTTCTCAATGCAGTGCTACAACAAAGATTTTTTTTACATATAAAAAGAGAATGGGATCTCAGACGGAGATCTGGAATCACAGATTTCCCATGTACACATCCATTTTTTTACAGAAAGTAGAAAGACTTCCAAGTTCTATATCATTTACAGTAAATTTAGGAACTCCATTTAGAAGCTGTTTGACTGACACTTAGGAAGGTGTGAAAGTACAGAAGTCACATCTTTGTTTTCAAAATGAGTGTAAGGGTTAGGGTCACTGAAGTAGTCAAAGAAAGGACTAATATGTTTGGTTTACATTACTTTTACTTCCAGGTTAGAGAGAGCAAGGATTTATTTTGGTGATCTCACTGTAGTCCTCAGTGGAAGGCTCGCTAGTTCAAAACCCACCACACAACACAAATCTGACAGCCTTGGCACAGGAAAAGCGTACACAGCCACTATGAGAGCAGCAGAGGTGCTGTAAGTCAGCAGTGGAATGCCTTTTGCAGAGATGTTAATGCACAGAGCCTTTCAGCACTGTGCCTTAAACCAGCCTGTACTATAAACTTCTCATTTTCTTGAACAATAAAATACCCCAAACTTACAAAGATATATAAATGCAATAAAAAATACTGTCCCTGGTCTAAACTCTGCTTATTCCTCATGAATACACATGTGCTTTTTGTAGCATACTTTTAAACCAAGGACCTGCTGAGAGTTGGGTAAAGAATAACTAGAATATATACATAGATATATATAAAAGACCTTTTCAGAATTTAAAAAAA
>WEKY01027512.1:0-30644 GCA_013390045.1 Picathartes gymnocephalus
CCCATCCCATCCCATCCCTCTCCACATTATCCAGTGAATTTTGCTAGTCTGGGCTGGTACTCTCACTCTCTTCCTCATCCATCAGTGGTTGGCTGATGGTTGGTTGTGCTCCCCAAAAAAGCAATCTGCTCCTTTCCTGGGCATTAGGAACAACTGTAATTCCCATTTATTTCACTTGTCTCACTTGTTGTTATTTTCCAAGCCCTCCTTGATTTCTGTGTTGTTAGTTCCTCTGTTTTCCACGACTAAGATGGATGTCGAGTTCTTAGCAAACAGGACTGTTCAACAGATGGCTGCTAACTTCATGCTCTATTGGACTGATTGTTTGGTCTTTTTATAATTAGATTTTTTCTGGTGCTTTGTATTATTTTAATGAGTCCTTATTAATGGATGGGGCTAAACAAAAAGGGCTCTCCTCAAGTGTAATGATTTTTAACAGTTAAGAGCGGGACTTCTCATATAACAGCATTTTGGCCTGAAAAACACCTTCAGATTCTACTTGTGCATGTGCAGGAAATTGTTTTGGATGCCATTATTTTTAAAAACTCAAGTAATTTTCTTCAACCCAATATAATTTTCTTCCTCTAATGAGTATTATAAAACCTGTCAGGTCTGAGGCTTCTATCTTTAGTCATTTGTTGAAATTATGCAAGTCCAGAATTTAAAATAGAACATATGGAGCCTCCTGACTTGGTTCAAAAATGGCAGAACTAATTCCATAGAAAGATTTCTCAAAAAAAAAAAAAGCTGACTTTGAAGCCAAGTGGATCATGGAAAATTTTAGCAAAAAGTATATTTTGAGAAGGTATGAGTTGCTTAAAATGCTGTGTTGCATCTTAATCTTAACTTTAGCATTTGCTATCAGGAATGCTGTAATAACATTATAATTATCTATAATATCTGAGAAATTTTTGTTCATCCTACTTAAAGGTAATGCAGTGTGAGTCACTAAAAATTATAAAACTGAATTGCCATTTTAATTTCAGGCTATCATTGCCTCTACTTTGCACGACCCAGATACACCTAGCTAGGAAGAAAGTTATATATATATATTTATACACAAGTGCACATGTACACAGAGCAAAAAACAGACTCGATAAAATTGAACATCCCTGATCTCTTGGGCAGCACAGTGCTGGACACTGAGAAAAAGTTACTCTGTGAGGCTTCTCCTCCCATCTGTTATTTCTCTCTCTGCTTCTTGGCAGTTTTTCCCAGTGCCAAGGCAGTGGGGAAGGTCTGAATGCAGCGATCTGAGTGGGTGATATCTATCAATCTTGTGCCACACGTATGCAGCATTGCTAGGCAACAGGTAGCAGCATGACACCCACGTCCTGCAATTTCCTTTTGGTGACTGAGACTTTTACTATATTAATTATACTGAACTTTATTTCATGCATTTCAGGCATTAACTTACATTTTTAAAAACTCTTTGAGCTAAGATTACTTTCTGCTGCGTATTGAATGAACAAATATTGGCAACTGATAAAATCATCATTCTAACAATTGCTAGATATGAATGTGGTACATGAAGGCTTCTAAAATTGCAGATAAGTGTCATATCAGATTATTTGGTGTAGAAAATAACTATGCTACAAGGAAAAATTTATGCTAGGCCTTCAAAACATAAAAGACGTAAAAAGTGAGAGGATAACTAGGGAGGAAGTTCCTTTATTCTCTACTTGCTCTCTCTGCTCTGTTTTTTTGCTGGCTCCTCTTTTTCAGTGGTTAGGAAGCTACAGAGGGACTAAGCTGCAGATTCACTTTCATGCCCCATCACAGACTTTTTGTGTGACCATGGGCGCATGAGGCTGTGTTTTACTACAGAGAGAAGGCCAGTGAGCTGCATTCACTTTACTCCTCTTGAATTAGCCCAGCTTAGGAAAAATAGCCAACCCTTCAGCATTATTGCACCCTTGCAGGCAATGTATTTTTCTATGGATCTGGGATTTCTCAAGGATGTCTTCCACAGTTATTTAAACTGCAGTAAAGTGGGTCATTCTACACATTTAATTTTGAAATAATTTGCCTGTCCTTTCTGAATACACAAAGGAGATCCCTGTAATGTGCTCAAATGGAGCCAGTCTATTTGTTGTAAAGTGCTTGTGTTAGCCAGTGATGAGTAATAATAAGTTCAGCTTTAGTTCACAGCCTCTGAGAAACTAGGCAAATCAAATTAACAGTAGCATCATGTTCATATTCAAAGTTTTGCCAGCAGACAAAACATTGTTCAGGGCAACCCCTGAATTACAACCCAAACTACATTTGCAGCAAAAGGCTCTTTGAAGGTGTGTTCAAATGATCAATTAAATTACCATTACTTACAGAAGTGCCATTGGTTTCTATGTCTCAGCCAAACATGAGTAATTCAGTAGGCCAGTATCATTTATGAGAAATTGAACGCAGCCTTAATCAGCTTAGGCTCCTTGTATCACTTTATATGCCACAGTGTTTGTGAGCTGCCTGTGATCTCTGTGAGCACATATCAATTTCCTTGACACATGCAAATTCCATATCAGTGCAGATAGTTCCTTAAGAGCAGCTTAACTTCTGCTATATTAAGGTAAATGGAAAGAGGGAAGAACTCTCCAAACCTTTATGTAACTTTTTCAAGACAAGTACATTTATATGATGTATCTTGTAACTCAATTATTTTTACAAATGAAGCCTCTTTTAAGTGTGTCCATGAGATCTAAATCAGCATCATTTATTGTGCACTTGCGTGTTTGAGGATTCTTTGCTGCTGTTACTCACCAGGTTTTATGTTCAGGTTTTGTCTATGGCTGGAACGTGCTTTCCATTCAGAAATTTTATCTGAATACAAAGGAAACGACTTCAAGAATTTGAAATGAGTGAAGAATTTCTTCTTTTCTTCTGCAGCTGGACCTCTCCTGCCATTGGATCAACATTGCAAAGGGAAGAAAATTCCAAAGCTAAACACAGACCTAAAGATAGGAAGGCTGTTGTAATTAACTCTGAGGTTTAGCCAGGTGGAAAACAAGAGAGCAGTTGCTTCAGAAGACATTTTCCCTCTCCATTGAGAGTTTACAAATCAGTGCTGGGATAGTCCCAGATGGGTAGCTTTCTCTGAATGCAGAGCTCTCTCTGGGTGGACTCCAGAAGGAAAGTCCAAGTGCTCGGAGCAGCAGGTCAGGACACAGCCTGGAGAGCAGCATGGGTGAGGAGCTGTGTGAGAGACCTGCTGCACATCCGGCCATGAGTAGTGAGCCTGGAGAACGAGCTCCTCAGCTACCACACACCTCCTGAACACCCAATCCCGCTGGCCTAGGCGAAAACATGTGGGCTGATGAGCACACATAAAAACCTGCATGGGTTTGTGATGAGTTTGTTCCCTGTTGCTGCACAGTTCTGTGCCAGACACGAGCCCAGTGAGAGCAGAAAACCCTGCCACGTTTGCAAATACTTGGTAGTCAAATAGGAGCACGACTTGAGAGTCAGAATTTATCGCTTAAAAATACTGTTGTTTGACCAACAGAGTGGTTTCAGTTGCCCTGTTAGTATTTGGATTGTTGTAATTTCTGCTAAGAATTTAGCAGGCAACATCAAAAGCTTTAGCTTGGGGAATTCCTAAGCAGAGATATGTTTAACACAATTACAGATGTATTTGTAGAAGATGCAGAACTTGCTGTAGGAACTGATAATTTAATTAGATTCTGGTTTTTGTGAGTCATATGCCTAATATTCTGACTACTATATTAAAAAATAAATACAACTTAATATTTCATAGGGCATTGCTTTGTTCTGCTATACAAGCAAAGAACTGATTACATGGAAGGCACAGCTTTGATTGGCTATAAAAATTAGAACCTCATTGTACTGTGAAACAGCTTTCAAATACAGCTAAAGAAAATGGGCTTCATATACACATAAATACATAGAATCTCCAGGGAAATATTAATACTGTATTTGAGGATTTTATGTTGAAACTCACAAATTATATGAAGCCTTGAATACCAGCAGCTGAAATGGAGAAAAAAAAAAATGTTCTTCATAAGGTATTTATAATACACATTTCTTAAAATGTTAACTCTCAGTTTTGCACCAGGATTTAATGCAACTGCCATGAGACTTTTAAGTAAAGTCTCCCTCGTATCTCTTGGCTACATACTGTGATCAGCAGAAGTGCTGGCTTTATCATTTTCATAGACCTGATGCAGCAGTAGTTCAGTGACAGTCAGTGACATTACACCAGTGAAACTGAGATAATCAGGCCCATGTTTATTAAGCAGAAAAGAAATATTTATTTATGGGTTCAGGAGACACTTAATACATGTCTGGATCTATATGATAGGCAGGGAAAACCAGTCTTCTCCTGGACTGACTGTATAATTTAAAATGCATATGCCCTGGGCATCTCCAAAACCTCATTTAAAACAAGTTTGCTGTGTTTGTGGATACCCTGAAGGTCAAAGGGATTTTTTTACTTTATTTAAGCAGTGCATCAATGATCAAATCCTACTCATTTTTAAAACCCTGTAGCTACCTGCAACTAAGCAAAACCCTTATAATTTACAATAAATAGAGTGTATCATAAATCTGGGTAGACAGAAATTTAAGACCTGAAGAACTAAGAGAAAAAAAGAATTCTTTGGCAGAAGAGGCCACATTTGTATAGATTTTCCATACAAAGTCAAAATCACTCCCCTTCCAATTGCCTCTAGAAAGCACAAGGAACGTTACATGTGATACCTACTGCAAAGAGGTTGCAATACGTGTCACAGCCTTTTGGAACATCTTCCATCCAAACTGGTGCTCCTGCAGAACCCCCAGCTGCTGGGTTTGTGCCAGGGAAGAAAGGGAAGAGCAGCAGGTGAGCAGCAGAGCCACAGACGGAGAGAATTGATTCAGCACCGGGAGGAAGTCGTCTGGGGATCCCGGAGCTGGCTCCTCCTGCCATGGAATAACTCCCTGTGCTGGAAACCTGCCACGCCTGAGCAAGCACAGAGGCCAGAGACACATCCCAAACGGACCCATTCCACAGGAGTTCTCCTTTGAAAAGTGGCTGTCAGTGCTGCAGCTGGAGCCTGCCCAAGTCAAGATGGTTTCATGCTTCAGGAGAAGTGGACACAAAAGTGCAGTTTCAGAAGACAAGAACAGTGTGATGAAGCTGCTCCTCACTGTCTGAGTGGCAGTATCAACTGAAAATAATTCTTCCAGCAAATGTCAGGATTTTTTATTTTGTTAGAAAGTTGAGGCTTAGTATGTTTATGTGTGTGATTAACCTGTCTTTGTTTTCAATTTTCAGATTGTTTCAGTTTGAGAACTATAAGTTTATAAAATTGAAAACACCAGAAGTACTTTGGTGCTCAGAAGAGAACAGCATCTAAAGCGCTTTGACTTTTTTTTGCATATTTTCTCATGCTTTGCTCCTCATCAGGGTGGACAGAGAACACTACCAGATTGCAGAGGTGACATTTTGCTGATGCACAGGGCAGCCAACAATAAAAGAGGCAATGTAGGTATTGGGCATATGGGGATTTTTCCCAGTGCTCTTTTCTTGGTTCAGCTTCACAGAGTGATGATTTTCTATTTGCTTTTAAAAAGCCAGAATTATCTTGGAGCTATTTAGCCATTACATTTCCTCATTATATATATGCATATATGGATGACATAATGAGAAGACAATGAAAATAAGAGTGCAGCTTGAGTCCTTATTTCTTTTGTTGAACTGTTTCAAGTTCTCTTCTTGGAGGAAGGTGTGTTTGTAATTGTTTCAGCTGGAATATAGAAAGCCTATCATGTACAATTCCAAAGTGCAGAACAGAATCCCTATTACAAGGAGCCTTAGACAATAAACATATAGTGAGTCCAGAAGTAATTTCTCACTGAAAGCTGATGATTCCAGAGTCCTTGACCCATGTGTGGGATTTGTTTTGTCAAGATGGCCAAAGCCATCACAAGTACATAAATTGAAAAAAGGCAAAATGATTATATCAAAACGTCGAGAAAACTATTCAGACTAATTAATGCAATCTACAGGAAGATCAGCCAAGGTTAGCACCAGATGTTTCTTGTCCCACATGTCACAGCTTGATTGTATTGTAATTAATTCAGCTGAAAAGTCTCTGTGAGAACCATTTTCAGCACAATTTCAAGCTTGGTTTCAAATACCAGAAATAATTTCTGTTTTCTTAAAACATCCTAGAAAAAATGTGAGACTCTGCAGTTAAAGTGTGCCAAAAAGTACTTATAAAAAATGCATTTAAAGAGCATTAAAGGAGTACTCTCAAAGTAGTTATGATTACCACCAGACCTTTGGGGCTCAGAGTCCAAAGGTACATCACAAAAGCTTAGGGCCATATTCAGTGAACCTTTGCCCTGGATCATACTCCAAGTTCAGAGGTACAACAGAATTTTGAACCAAGCCACAGTAGTATTTATCCAGTTCACCACCCAGAACATGAACAAACAAACAAAAAAATCAATATTTCCCAAAGTACTTTGTAGCTCATCCTCTATTTTTTTATGGTGTATCAGACCAAAGACCTACTATATTCTTGTTGGGAAGAACGCTGCTTGTAGTTATTTGAAGTTTGGGGTCTGCTTAAAAATGACTTTAATGAAAGTCAGACACTCACAGATATGAAGTTAAGAAATAAATAAAACAGAGCATACTTTATCATAATATACCACTTTATTTTGTTGCAATATTTACAGAAAGAACACATTGAAATTGGACTTCCAAACCACTTTAAACCTAATTCTGGACAATAAAAGCCTGAGACAAAATGAGTTGCGTTAAAAATTACAGCTCTGGTTTTCCTGGAGTATTGACCACCCAAGTCTATATTTAACTTCAGGCAGAACTGTGTTCAGCATGCCTGAAAATTGGGCTCTAAATTAAAGATAAGTGTTTTTACCTGGGTAACATCCCTGTAAGTACCACCTACAAATTATATAGTTTCTTCCCATAGGAAAATTGTCTTCTGGATTATTTTAAGGTAAAAGCACAGACCAGTGTCAGTCCTCTTACAGGCTGCATACTAATGCAAGGAGGAGAAGGAAGGATTTATTTGGAATCTTCTAATTGACCTCCATGGGATTGGGCCTGGACCTATTAAAGCATTTATGAATAGCAGTTTTGGAGCATGAAGAGTACCCAATCTAAAACATTAGTGTCTAGGTAATATTAAAAATAATTTGTTTCAAAATTTCAGGCAAGGGAAGAGTAAGATCCTGGTTGCTTTAAGAGCTAAATTCCTTCAACTTTCTGTTGGTCTTTTTTATCATTATTTTTTAAAATGTTGCAGAGAACAAAGCTGTTGTCCTCCATTGGGCTCCTCCTTCCTCAGCACTGACCAAAGTGTTAATGACACTCCTTGCTTTCTACTAGGTTCTTCATTATCCTGATTTTTGCACTAATATGCCAGCAGATCACAGCTCCATCCTTTCCCAGGAATGACATAGGCAGCTGAAGGCATTAAAACAAATAGGCCTCCAAAATTAATGTGTTTTCCAGGGAGTAAGCATGGGAGTATCCAAAGCCAGGGGGAATGTTCAGAACAGGGGAATTCAATTCCAGGGTGTCACAAAATGTTCTCCATCACTACAGCATGGCAGAAATCTGCTCTTAATGCTATGATAGATGCTCTAAATATGCCACTTAGAGTTATTGGATATGGGAATATGCAAATCCACCAATAATGCTTTTGCTTTATGAAGGGCACAGCTACCAGAGGTAACTGCCTCCCTAAGGGTTTAACAGGAGCTTCTCAGACGGTTCCAAGTGCACACACAAGCTGCTGGTGGTGTATGATCTGTAACAAGCACCTGCATGAAATCACCTGGGCAAAGTGAAGGCAGCCAGCAACGGGAAACACTGCGTTATAAAAGCAAACAGATTGGTGGGAAACTTTTGCGACCTTCCCTGTCCAGTACATCTTTTCTCCAGTTCCCAAATCACTGGCTTTTTGTGTTGTCCTTTACTATTTATTTCCAATGCCTCCCCATGAGATCCATAGCCACACACACTTTGGCCTTTGAACACTAGGATGTTGTGTTGTGTCTCTTCCAAGGAGGAGGAGCCATGTGGTCATCCCAGAGCTATAAAAGACATCATTTCAGTAAATCATGTGCCAGCCCAGCTTTTGACTAGAATAGATCTCCAAGAGCACATCCTGCTCTCAGAGAGACATGACTGAGTCACCTCACCCAGGGCCGTGAGTGTTCCCATCCAAAGGTTGTCCATGCTGGAAGTCAAAGTCTCATTGTTTCTCCCAGCCTCTCTCCAAAGCCCTCCCCTGACTACCTCTGGCTACCTGGAGTTTTTAGAAATTGAAGTGTTTAAGACATGGCATTTTGGAGTTGCAAAGCAAAACATTTTGATTTGAGAATTTTGTTTCAATGTCTCTTGAGAGGTGTGGTCTCAATGCTTTGTGTCCTTTTATTTAATTTGTGCTTCCTACCTGGGCTATATCTTACACAGACAACTGCAGCCTGTTTCTCAGACAACTCAAATTTTAATCAAATACAACTACTTTCTTTTCTAGCTTATTTTTCAGAAAAAAAAATAGGTTTGTTACAGGGCTACAAATTTTTAGGGAAGAAGTAAAATCTCTGCTAAAAAATACCTGGTGAATGTTTTTCAAGAAGGCCTACTTTTTATTTTTTAAGGTCTGTTCCTACTGAGGAATCTTTGATGTAGTCAGCAAGACTTTTCTTCTGCCTAGAAGACCTATTTATATATCACCAAATAGAGAGCAGAGAAAAAAATCCACTCTTGTGTGTCACTGGATTCTTAATCTATTTTTTGAGCCTTAAACACTACAACTCTTTGCACAATAGAAATTTCAAAAGATCCAGAAACTCTGTTTTTTCTCCTTCTGTGGCTTTTCTAAACCTGAAGTTTTTACATTTCATGAGTATTCTTATCAGCACAAAACTTTTTAGGCTTTTTTCTTACCTTCCTTATCAAGGAAGAAAGAAGAAATACTGTGAATCAGATCCCATGAGCATAATCACACAACTCTACAAACTAAGCACATCCATAAAAAGCATTCACCTCTAACATTGCTGTATAGGGAATGCTTAGACTTAAAAATTATGCTGTTTGGACTAGCAACTTTGAATACATGTTATGAGCAATCCATCTGCACTAGTACTTTTTCTTTTCTTTTTTTAACTTAAATCAGGGGACATGAGAAACCTGACAGTGTCTAAAATAAACCTGCTGATTACCTCACCTTTTGTAATTCTCATTTCTCTTTTTGTTTCACATTTCCATTACACTAATAAGCAGACAGTTAAAATGTTTTTAAAAAATTGATCAGATCTCAATTGCCAGCCAGGAGGTTTACAGTAGTAACCTCAACCAAGTTTATAATGATTTCACATTTGTTACCCTTTACAGAGCCAGTGCCCACGATAAACATTATGAGTTGGGTGGGCTGAATTCACCTCTTGCCTTGGGAGGACTCATTTACAGCAGATTTGCCATCTTTATTCTTAAGCACAAAGTCACATCCCAGACTGGGGGCTCACCACAGAGGTGAGGGGGTGGTGGCCAGGGCAGAGGGGTGTGGACATGATGGGGACGTGGGGAAGCAAAGGGCTCCTGGCCATCCCAGAGGAAAGCTGCACCTCGCCCCTATTGCCTTCCTGCTAAAGGGAGTGGGGACTAATGAGGGAGCAGCTCCTCATTTGTTTCACCTCACCCCAATTTACAGTCCAGCCTCAGCAGTTTCCAGAGACAGCAATGGGTTTCTTCCATCCATTTCTCTTCCACCTGCCCAAAATCCCTTGTTTCTTTCCATCACACAAAAGCAATCTCTTTAAATCTGAGCCATCTCCACTCAGGAATCTCATCTGGCTACAGCGATATCTCAACCACTCTCCAAAGTCTCCACCCACAGGATTTTTTCCTCTCCCATTAGTCATTTAGGTTTAAATTAAAGCACAGCTTAGAAGATTCAGGTGGAGAAGGGCCTTCTCCTTTTTTATTCCAATTTTATTTCCATTTTGCCTCTTCCTTCCAGTCCCCTTTCATTGTGACCACAACAGGTTTTTTGTATTTTTTTTTTCCTTTTGGAGGGAAAAGGCTTAATTATTGTTTTTCTGCATCTCCCTGGATCCTATCTCCAAATTATTGAGTAATGAACAACCCTCTAAATAGAAACCACTCAAGGGAGAGACACTGGGAATACTCCAACTGCAGGGAGAGGTTTGAGCAGGGATCACACTGTTGGACACCAGAGAGCCCAGCTACACAGACTCAGGGAACTCAGTTTCATTAGCTCTACTCATCATCCAACCACACATTTCACACTCTATCATCTCCTCTTATTTGTCTATTGCCTCCTCAGATCTTGAGTGCTTCTCCCCCCTTTACTGAGTCCCCAGGCATTTCCATTATACTTCTTACCCCCTTCTGTTATTTCAGCCCTGCTGTCTTTTTCCCCACAGTGTTTTGCTCTGCATTTAGAGCCAGAAGATCAGCGAGCGTGGACAGGATGCAATGATTCATCCCTCCAGCTCTCACCTCAGCTGTATAGCTACAGCAGGGAAATTAGATGCCATATCTAAGCTGTACCTGGGGAAGCAAATGTGCAGTGGAAGCAATAGGGCTAAAGCTGATGGGAAAAAAAAAAAAAAAGCCTGGCTTGGAAGTAAATTTATTCGTTTATCTGCAAAACAACATTTTTAGCAATATGGCACATTTGTTGTGTTTCAAGGTTTTGTGTCTTAGTTACTTGATTAATTGTGCTGATTTCACTTTGTGTTTCTTATTCGTCTCCTTCTGGTTGTGGGATTCTNGTGGCACATTTGTTGTGTTTCATTAGTTACTTTGTGTTTCTTATTCATTTGTCTCCTTCTGGTTGTGGGATTCTTTAGTCCTCAGTGCCTAAGAGGAATGCTTGGCACTGGGATGGGACTGCTGTCTGAGATGTTCATACCATTTCCCACTCTATTCTGAAATGCTTGTTGAGCCCTTGCAGTGTTCCAAGTTGTGAACCTATCTCCAGTGGGTTTTCCTCCATCAGCTCTGTTTTGTGGCCTGCAGTTACAAGGTTTATCTGTCTGGGTTAGAAGCACTAGGGAGTTCATAATGTACTGCATTTTTTAAATGCATTTGAGGGATTTCTTTAGAAATTAAGGCTATCAAGTTGCTCTGATTTATCTGTGTTCAGCTATTTAATCTCCTGGCAAATGAATAAGAACTTTACTTAAAACACTTTACTAAACATCTTTCAGAATTTTTTGGTTTTTTAACCACATACATTAGTGGAGCTCAGGTCCTGATGAGCATGGATATACCTTCTCCAGGGTGGGAAGGAACCTCTGCTTGGTTTGGAACACAAGTGGTACAACAAGGGTTGCCAGGATATAGATATTCCCTTCTGGCATTATATAAAATAATAACCACCTTCCAGCAGGTTCTTTTTGTCCTCTTTTCCAAATATTGGGCTGAAAGTATTCCCAAGGAGGTGAGGAACAGCGGAGCTGGAATGTCTGGGCTGGGGCAGGCTGTAAAGCATTTAGGACTGGCTGCCCCAGGGACAGCAATGCAATCTTGGTGTGCTCATTCTTGTGTCCTTCCAGGATGCCCAAGGGCTTGGACTGAGCCAGGGGTTCACTTCCCAAATGTTTCCCCAGTGAGGACATCCCTGGAGACCCCCTGAGGTGACTACAGCTGTGCTGAGCTGGCTTGGGATGGTTTTAAATGGGATTTAGGGAAGGCAACTGCAGGAAGCCAGGAAGGGAGGAGCTGCTCTGCCATGGGTCTGTCTGTCCCTGAAGAGGGTTCATTTCTCCATGCCTTATTTCTGTACCCCCCTTTCACCTCAAAGGAAGCTGCTTTCCCCTGCTTGAAAAAGTCTGGTACAATGAATATGGAGAGCTATAGCGGCAACTTGATCTCAGATGGCACTATTTAATTTTATTGTAATAATAGTGCCAAATGTACTAAGCACAAACAAAGTGCTCCATGTAGAAATACATTTAATACGTTTAACTGGATTTTGAAATTGGTTCTCGTGAATGGACACCCATTCTTGTTCACATCACAAGAGGCATCTCAGATGGTGCTTTGAAAGATGATAGAATACCTGTCATCTTGATACCAGCAGAAAGTAGAGAAGGAACATTAAGATTTCTACTGCAGGCCTGTGAAAAGAATTTTTTTTTCAGATACTTGGATCTTATTTAATTATATTTCCTTTCTTCATTTAATTTAATAATACGTTTCAAATCTATTTATCCAAATGCATCTGTTTTATACTTGGGGAAATACAATCTGAAAAGAAAATGTAACTTTTTTCCAGTAAAGTTAAAAGAATGAAAGGCAACTAATTTTAACATATTGCCACTTAATGTCATCTTGTTTGCTGATAAAATGCATGGTAAAGCATTTTCAGAAATCAATTCTTGAAACAAAACAGAGCTTTCCTGGCTAATGAATGGAGATGCATTTATTTATTTATAGGGCGTTCATCATTCTAATTCCTTTGTGTTTCACAGATATTAGTAAGTTGATCCATGCAGCACTGAAAAGAAGGGAAGTCTTATTAGCTCCATGAGGCACAGAAATCACATGGTCTGCCCACCTTACCAGAAAGGTGCATGTAAACTATAATTAGAATGAAAAAAAAGAAGTTGCTCTTACAACAGTACTTCACCAGTAAAAAGCTCCCTCTGTCATTCAATACTTCTAACCTGAAACATTAAACATCCTCAGGCAACCAGGGACATCTAACTAGATAAAAATATTGGGTCGTTTTTTGGGTTTATTTTTCTATAAATACATTCTTTGACTTCTTTCATTTCCTGAGCCTTTACTTGATACAAGAGTTATATTTCCAAGCTTCTTCCTGCAGACATGAGGACTGGAGAAATTATTTTAAAGTATCGTTGAAATTGTCATCTAATTACACACCTTGTGGAAGCTGAGTTTTAAGCAGCCTGCTAAAGGAGAGGAGGCCTGTTTGTATTTCAGGGTGACCATACCTTGATACTTGCACTGTTTTCAGGAGTTATAAAAATGTCATATGTTATATTCGAAACAATAAATGAAGTTTTTTATAAGATATGGTCCCTTTATGGTGCCTAGGCCTTAAAAGGTCATTAATTTTATCTGTGCAAAGTGGTAGTATTGCCACATAAGCTTGCAAAATTATTTTGCAGAAATAGAATTCCTGTGGTAATAGTATTCAAATGTGACCACTGACAAACTTTAATGGGCAATCTCTGAACACATGTAAAAGTGAGTCCTTTGAAGTGTTTCACATTAGTTTATCTTTGGTCTAACAAAGTCATTAGGCCTCTTAACAACCATTTGAAGGGTAAGCAAGGCCAAAAATGAGAAAATTCTGCATATCATTGCTGTTTTGAAGGAATACGCAGAAAATTCAATGTATGTAAAATGTTTTGCTGAATTCCACATTTTTTCCTTATAAATACAAGCACTCCCTCTCTCTCTGTAGCTCCTTGTTTGCATGTTTAATGTTATGCCACTCCGTGAGTCTCCTCTCTCCTATGGAATTCAGATGCTGCATTTGTACATTTGCAGGGCTGTGACCTCGAGCAACACTTGCTCAATGTAGTAACTACCAGTTGAAAAACAAAAATCAACTCTAATTGTGCCCATTTAAATTCAAACATTGAAAAATAGCTTAAATATGGTATTTCTGAATGTAAATTTTATAGAAAAGTCTGAAGACTTTAGGATTCTGTTAGCTCTTTAGTCCCTCTGTAATGAGGCTATTACATGGCATTGCTCAGATTGATGTTGAAAATAATGCAGCTGCTCTTGCAGCTGCAGCAAGAATTCACAGAAGCCAAGATGCAAAGCAAGCTCTGATCAAAGTCCCTGCCTTTAGTTTTCTGCTGTGGGTTTGTTTTTTCTCTTGCTTATTTATTAGTTTAATTCTAGCATCCTCTGAAATGGTGGGAAGGCCTTGCTGGGAATAACTGAGGGTTAAAGCTTTAATGGCTTTACTTTGTCTCAAAAATGAAAATCCTGGAATTTACTGTCTTCTGCAAACCAGACTCTCTCTGACAGCAGAAAATGCTGGTTAGTTTTGGTTTGTAATTTTGTCTTTCAAAATGAACACTTCAGAGTTCATCAACATTAAGACAGTAACAGTCAAGAAAACAAGAGCATCAAAAAGGAGGAAAGATACTTCACAGGTGTGCAGGTGTACAAGAGCATCTTTGTGCTTCTGGTGTTTAAAAAGACATTTATTCCTTTGGGTAGGAGCTGATGAACTCATGGGCTGACACCTCAGAATGTTTGTATTTGTGTGGCCAGCAGGCAGGTTTAGAGCATGGTGCAAATCCAGCATCCCCCCACTTCTGCTTTTTTATTCATGCAAGACAGAGGGTAACAGATATGAATTGCAGCAGCAAAACACTGGGCCCTGAGTAAACAGAGATTTTGGCAATCCCAAAGGGATTTGACACCATCCTCACCCCATTTCCTTACTCTCAGGTTTGTGGAGGGTATCTCACACTTTGGTTCTTTTTGGTTCTTTCATGGACAGGTTGATATTAAATAAAAACAATTTTAAGTAATTTTGAAACCAAGGTTTACACACAATTTAAACCCAACAGGAATGAATCACCTCACTCAGTCTTTCATAGCCACTTTGTAAGGCCTTCAGGAAAATAGTTTCTAGGGAGATTTACAACAGAAGATGATCCAAAGAAGCACAGCACCGTCATTCACCTCCCAAATCTGAATGTACTAATGCCTGATAATTCAGTAGGTTCTGTTACTGGCACCAAAAGTGACCTGTACTCAGGACAAAACAGCAATTCTAAACCTCTGCTCCTCTTTAAATTTCAGAGCTAAGAGAACACCTTGGAAGATCTCTACTCATGGCAAAGTTCATAAGAAAGTGCTTACACCCCAGTTGTATCCACACCAAACACTGCCAGTTTCTACTGGCAAAATCAGCTGGATAAAAGGAACGGATGCAGTTCTCTTTCAGCTGATGGAAATTGTTAGGTCACCTTAGTCCAAGTTAGTATTCAGGTTGCAGTACCTTGCATCCATTGGAGCTTTGCAGAATTGTCTCAGGAAGGTCATAAAATAAAACATTGGAGTAGTGTAACTTAAAGGTTACAAAAGCATGGGCTACACATTCAGCATTAGTCTGTGACAGCACTGGCTCCAGTCCTGGTGTAATTTTTAGGAAATAAAAGCAAGAACCAACCACACATTTAATAAAATGAACTAAAACATGTTAGAATCAACTTTTGGATCTGATTTTCTTCTGAGGTTTTTTGTCAGTGTCTCACAACAATCACTGGATTCCCCTTAGCTGCCACTGCTCTTACAGATTTGTGTCACTGCATAAAGCCATGGCAAAGACCAGCTCATATATCCTGAATGAGAAATTTGTGCCCATAGAACTTGTGCCGTGTACCTTTCTGCTTATCAAGGGAAGAAAAACTTCCCTACTGTTCTTGCAGCACTTCAAGGTTAAAATCCATATTGACAAAAATAATGCAGCAGAGGTAATAAACATTCACAGGGATTACACTGGAAAATGAAGACACAAAGCTAAAAGAAGAAATTAAAAGCAAAAGCCATACTAAGAAACTAAAAGCTGTCAAAGAACTGCCTTGAATATTAATCTGAGCTATTTTAGCCAGGTCCTTTTCAGCACCTTTTCTTCCCTGCTAACTTTTATGTTACACCTCTATTGCCTGTATAGAGTTGCTGAATTGAAGCTCTGCCTGTCAGGAGCTCTTTTCTGTGCTTTAGCTCCCAGTTGTTACTGGATTTGCCTCAGCTGCCATATTAAACCCTTGCATGTCAAATTACAAAGCAATTAGGGTGAAATGCAGAGTTGTAATACACAGGTTAAAAAAAACCTCCAGAAACCCTAACTCTACAGTTTCTGGGTTTGTAATGATGACTTTGGAAAGTATTAAAATATCTCTTTAATGCATATAATCCCCAAATTACTGACATGTGCTTCACCTGGTGTAATGTAAGTCTTTTATCTTTCCACCTTTCTCTTTTTCCTACCTCATAGGCTTTTCCTGCCTATGAATGTTTAGACTTCATTATTTCACGCTGTGAAAAATGGAATAAGCACTGCTTGAGTATCTACTAAAGAAGCTAGTGAAGTAAAGAAGTACATAGATGACCTTTCCAAATGCTTTCTCATACATTCTGACCCCTGAATTCTGCCTCATTCTGTCCAACATCACTGCAGAAATACTGACTGAGCTGAAAGCCCAGGGAGCTATGCCATTAACAGAAGGCAGATGTGGTGGAATGAAGAAGAAGAGTCCAGAAGATGGGTCAGTGGTAGCTGCCACCACTGTGCTCTGAGTCAGGAGCCAAAGAGGGACGGATTCACAGCCATGGCTAACTCATTTAATACCTCTGCTTACCATCTCTGCACCCCAGTGGGACTCATCAGATTTAATTACATATCTAATGCGAAATTCAGCCTCACCCTGTGAGTTATTGCACTTCCTCAATTCCTCTTACGTTGTGGAAGCACAGCACTTCACAGGACTGATCCTGCCATGAAAATTAATTAGTTTATGCCTGAACAGGGCTTTCAACATACAGATCATTCTGTATGACAAAGTAGTATTAGATAACAAACCAAGTTATTCAATTGAATTACAGAGCCATAAGAAAATTATTGTCTCTCATTTTTAATCAAGCAGGCTCCAAGTCAGATTAGTCCCTGATGATGATGCTTTGGCTATTTCAACAGATTTTATTGCCACCAGAAAAGTTTCTCCCTCGCTTACACCCTACAGTTTTCATTGCTCTTTATGTAACACACTCAGTAAACCCAGCTCTAGGTTTCAGGTGAGCCTCTCCCTTCAGGGAGCAGCAATTGCTGAGACAACTTGTTGAAGGTAGCTAAAAAGCCTTTGTTTGGAAACAAACACCTTCACCTTGTTTTGTTTGGGGTTTTTAATAAACATCCTGTTTAACCACCACTCACTGCAGAGATACAGGAGATGAGAGACAGCTCTGAAGATTCAAGAGAATTAAGCACCAGTAGTTCTGCATTTCTTTCCATGGCAGCAGAGAATTCCCAGGTTATAGATGTGCATGGGATTTCTTATGCATGAATGCTTCAGTGCCCTCCCACCAGTTCTCAGAGTCTTTATTAGCCTCCATAACCCAAGCAGAAAAATTTCACTACTGCTTTTAAGGGTCATCTGAGTAGAAACTTCAAGACAAATTGTGCTGCTGAGGTCGTAGAAATTCAGTAGCTAACTTGGCAAAAGAGAACTTAGTTTTGTTTGCTGAGGGATAAAGGTGTATTTTTTTGCATGGTCCTCCTGGCAAAGATAAATTTCTGCTCATAGCAACTCGTTTGTAGACATAAAGTTCATCAGTTACCATCTTTTTTGGACTTGCTAAAATTTTTTTGACAGATCAGTGTTAATTTGTACCATGGGAGGATCTGGACTAGCTCTATGAAATTTCCAATTTCTCATTTAGGCTGTATTCTCCATGGATCGCCCCTGCATGAGCATCGTTATTAAGAGAAGAGCAGTAGGGACCTGCCAGCACCCACTCTGCTCCCTTTTTCCCTCTCCCTGCATTGTACTCTGCTGGTTTTTACACTTTTTCTCACATTTATTGCTCTTACATTGGAAATCAGATAGAACAGTCATAAAGAACAACAGCACCAAAGAAATAAAAGCCACAACAATAAAAGACAAGAAAAAGAAACGCCACTTAATGACATCTATCCAGGGAGATTCCTCCTTTGGGGAAGTGGACCAATATGAAGGGCATTCAGAAGGAAGACAGGCCCTCCACCCACGAAAATTCACTTTGCATCTTGATATGATGGCCTTTATTAAACCTTCCTTTAGTTTCTCACTTGCTGGCTTCCTTTTCTTCTTCCCACTCTCATGCCTTCCTTTTCTCACTATTACTTATTTTGATTGATTTTGATTTGGGGAATTGTTGTGGGGTTTGTTATTACCAGAGAAAAGAATCAGGCACACAAAGGAAGATACTAGATTTCTTACTTCCCAATGAAGCTATTGACTGAAGTTCTAGCACTGATTTATCACAGAATCATGGAATGGCCTGGGTTGGAAGGGACATTAAAGCTCATCTGGTCCCAACCCTCCTGCCATGGGATGGGCAGGGTCACCTTCCACTAGACCTGGGTGCTCCATCCAGCCTGGGCATGAACACTTCCAGGGCTGGGGCATCCACAACTTCTCTGAGAAACCTGTTCCAGGGTTTCACCACCCTCACAGTACAGAATCTTTTACTAATATGTAATCTGAACCTACTCTCTTTTAGTTCAAAGTCATTCCCACTTGTCCTGTCACTACATGCCATTTTAAATGCTTTGATTTTATTTTTATTTTTATTGATTTTCCAAGTTCCTGTACACCCCAGCTTCATTCTCTTTCCAAAGCGTAACCAGAAGGAACCTCCACAAAAATTGCCTTTGTTCTGCTGGGGTGGTCCAAATTAGGAGCCTGGGTGTTGCAGCTACCTTTTTACCACAAAAAAAACCTCACAAGATTTAGTGGTGGAGGTTTGCATTTGGTGAGCAGAAACAGCTAAAATGGTAGCTCTAACCTCACACATCTCTCCTCAATTAATGAGGGTTAATGAGCAAAGCTAAGGGGACAGTCAGGGGACACCCATCCTGGGGTGCTGAGCAGCAGCTCGGGCTGGGGTTGATCAGGGTGCCCTGTTTGTCCGGCAGAGCTGGAGCAGGATCTGTATCCAGCCTGTTTCTCTGGCTGTGTCTGGGCCAAGTGCAAGGTGTGAGGCACCTTTTTTGCCACAGACCCGTCAGCTGATGTGCTTTGTGCACTGCACAAGGGGCTGGAGGCCACTACAGGTGTGAAAATATCTGCTTTAGGTTTGGGCTTTCCCAGGGCTGGCTCCCACAGGGATGTGATTATTTTGTGAAGCAAAGAGAGCCCTCTCTGCACTGTGAGCTCTCACTGAATTCCTGCCTCATCCTGCAGGCAGGGCTGCCCAGAGCAGTTCTAAGATTCAGACTTCTTAATAGCATGTGGGCAGACCTAATCAAGCCCACAGCACAGTCTGCAGCAACCCTCCTAAACCAAACTCTGCCCCTCTGCACTCATTCTTTACAAGTACTCAGCTCCCACCATTTCAAAGCAATCTTTCAGAAAATCAATAGTTCTTCATCTCCTTCAGAATGAGAGCAAGTAGGACACTTGGACATTTGCTTTGTAATCTCTTCAAAAATTGCTTTCTTGTCTTCCCAACAGAATTAGGAAGTATTGCAGTACCAAAAAAAAATAATGTAGAAAAAATCTCAAGCTTTTTCAGCACACCGTCTCACTGGCAGGACCAATCTTTGTATTCCTTTTCATTTAGGGATTACGCTAAGCTCAGTGCTCTGTTTATACGTTAGGCACACACACACATCCTTGTTCCTTGCACAGAGGAATTACTTGTTCTCACAACTCCACTTTTCAGGAGCCTACTGCAAAATCCTTTCCCATTTTAAAATTTCCATTTTTCTCTCCCTCTTTCCCCTCCGTGGCCCTTTAGCCATGAAGCCGAACTGCTCTGCTCCCTCTGAATCCACTCGAGGAGGGCTGGCCAGGCTTCACATCCCATCAGAGGCAGCGCTGACCATTTTTCCCTAACTGACAATGCGGGGTTTGTGCTAATGGGATGACATCACTACCCAGAGCTGGAATGCTCTCCCTGCTGCCTCTTTTGTCTCTCGGTATTTTTCTCCCACATTTTCAGAGGAAGTGTATCCCTAGGAGAGACTGTAAGGAAGACAGTCACACAGTGCCTAAAAAACATATGCAGAAAACATCTTCAGTTTTTCTCTCTTTATTTTTCCCTAGTCACACTAGTTGCCAACCACGGATCCTGAGCCCTCACTACACACTGAATCTTCCTTTTCCTTCTTCCAGGTTGTGATCACTGATGTTATTTTTTGTGTTTGCTTTGCCTCACTGTCCTGAGATGTGCTGCTGGGGAGATTGGTTCCTCTTGGGTTGGAATTATAATTGTAGTTGTTAGCCTACTGTCCTTTTACAGCTCTAATTTTATTCAAACAACTTGTTAGTAAGAACCTTGTGCATCTCTACAGCAATAAATAGTTAATTGAGGTGCCTAATTTTGTGTTAAATTGTTGGCAGTTTATATTACTGAGCATCACAGCAGAAGTTAAGTTGTAAAATAACACTTTAAAGAATACATTGAGGGGAAGAGGCCCCAAGGAAATTGAAAATATTAAGAGCTTTATTCAGCCATTTTGTGAGATTGGCTCACCCATTTCAGTGAGTACTATAACTTTTAAAGATGCTGCCTGTCCTGGTTTCAACTTCCTTTAAGCTTAAAAGCATTGTCTTAATGCTGGTTATAGATTGGCAGCCATGTGCCCAAACATGCAGCCTTGTCTAAGCCAACAAACCAAAGAAATGCAGGTGATGGGTTTTTGTCAGAGGGGACAGAAGGAGCAGAAGTTTCCTGGTTCTCCCTTTCTCCCCTCTCCCATGGCTGACCTCCTGGGTGCTGCTAGCTCATGGTATATTTTTCCCGCCTGCTTTGGTGCCAAATGAAATGGATTAATTTGGATCCCAGGTACTTTAGTGAACCTGTTTACCCTGAGCTGTTTTAATTAGCACAGAAATGCCCCAGGAGCTGCAGCAGTGGAAGAGAAGGGAAGTATTGACCAGCTGGAAGAAACAGATTCTTAAATCACTTGGGGCAGCTCTGCAGGACCATGGCTGGCTGTACCCTTCCTTCCAGGAATGATAAGCCTGGTAAAACATAGAGGGGGGAAAAGGGGAAAGATTCAGGGAGAGAAAACAAATCCCATTACTATTCAAGACGATCTGATGCTGGCAGGAAGAGGGATTTATCTATTTTCCTTATTGGCCTAAACAATGCTCAGATATTTCATAGGAGCACCCTGTATTCCTGGACACATTTCATGATCTCCTTGCTGCCCTTTCCCTTCTGCACTGGAGCCCTGTGCAAAAAGGCAATGACAGCCACATTATTAACACACCTGGTAGGATCAGAAAACTTCTCTCCATTATTTTAATCCTATTTCCCGCTTAATTTTGCATGTTATCCTTAAAGACACCGTAGGTATTTTACCCAGGATTTGCTTCTTACATTCTGGTTCTGTCACATTTACCCTCAACTTTAGTTAACTACCACCAGCTATTGTGAGCAACAGACAGATTTGGAGTTGTCTTAATTTGAATATTAAGCCTAAGATTAACCCTAACCCTAAGCTTACTGTCTTTGCATGGGTGCCTATCGAACTATCTGATAGCTGTGAGCAGTAATTATTAGTACAGTTTAATATTTCTCTTATGCTTATAGTCTAATGAGTTTAGTGCTTTTCCTACTCAGAACCACATAAAAAATTGATACAAAAGTTTCAGCCTCAAATAGCAATTAGAATAATATGGTTAAATCCCTGCAAACTACTATGAAAAGACCATAATTAACCTTGCCAAATTTCAGCCCAGAGCCAAATCTGTTTTTTTTAAATAAACTGGTTAAATACAGTGAGTAAAAATAGTGTTTAGAGTGGAAGTGCTGACAAAACCTTTACTGCAGCAATGTGGACAATGCAGCTGTAATAATGACAAGTGTGCCCTTATCACAGCAAGAAAAATGTAAGGAGTCCTGAATTTGCACTGAATGAGCCATTACTTATGTCTATCACAAAGAAACAAGAGTACTGAACAAAAAAAAGATACATTAAGGGTTGGATTTTTTTTTCCCAAAAGAAAGCTAAAAATAAAAAAGATCAGATGTGACTCAGTCTTTCAAACAATAAAAATAGCAAGATAAAAGAACTAGGTTGCTTCATTGCCTAAAGAAATGGCTAGAATCTTAAAAAGTCTGAAACCTGATTGTGAGAGACTCACTTTATGGGCTGCTAAGGAGGTGCTGACTTTCATCATCAATAGATTGTCTGAGCCTTTGTGGTATTCAGCAGTAAAGGAAGTGCTTAAAAAGTCATCCCGCTGAAAGATGGACTGGAAAAATCTCCAGTCCAGACCTCAGCATAGCTGTTGTCAGAGCACATGCTCATTCAGAAAGTCTGACTGTAAATCTAATTCAGATAAATCTTCCTTCATTTTTAAGTGATAAAACTGGACCATCCTCACCTTTAGAGATGGATCAGGATATCCGGAATTCAATATAAGTGAAATTATTATAGAGGAGGGCAGCTAATGACCTGTCTGTTATGGGGCTTTGGATGTGTTTTGTTGGAGCACTGTATTTCTCTGTCCTAGAGGACACTGAAGGAGTGGGATAACACGAGCACCAGTGGTGTCATTTCCCTGCACTTGCTCCACAGTTTCAGATGCAGTTTTGCCCGTTCCAACAGTTGCTCTGAAATGGACTGTAGCAGATGACTGCCCTGTGATTTCAAACAGCCTTCTGGGAGAAAGGGACTGTTATAGATGAAAGACTTCAGCTCCTTTAACTTTCTGGAAAAGTCCCATCCTTGGCTAAGCAGCACACCAGCGTGGGAGCTGTCAAATACCTTCTGGGAGGGGGAATTAGCCGTGCTAGGGAATCAGGCTAGCACAGCTGGAGGCTGTGACACACGGATGGGGTGTCTTTGCACAAAATCCAGGTGTGTTGCAGGCACAATCATGCTCTGATGAAAAATGCTGTCGTGATATTCTCAAGAAACGATAAAGCATTGACCATTCGCAGCAGAGGACACAAAACACAGACAGACCCCTCGTGAGTGGAGTTTTTGGGGCAGCAGAGGAGGTCCAGCCAGGCCTCCCCGAACAAGGCAACTTCTACTTGTGCTGAAGGGTTTGAAAACAAACCAAAGCAGTGGCAATCTCTCCCAGTTCTGGGAGGCAGAATTACTGCTCTCTCCAGATCTAGTGCCTGATTTGTCCCTGAGCTCTAGCAGGGGCATTTTATGGGGTGCATTCCAACTCGGATCATGGCTCTCCTTGGACTGCTGCCACATGGTCGGGGTAAGGAATGTGTTTCAGAGTAAGGAACGTGTTTCAGAGCAGGAAAATACTCAAAGACCCCTTCTGGCTTCCTAGCTGCCATTCAGCCTCCCCAGACCCCCAAATCACGCCAGGGTATGATCCAGCAGCTCAGCACTGGGGAATTCCTCCTTCCATTTACTTTTTCCTCCCCAGACTCTGCCATGACAGGCAAGTGCGACCCTCAGAAAGACAAACTTGTGTTGTTCACTGACAGCTTTTACTGAGATTGGTAAAACAGTTCTTTTTCCACAGCACAGCCCCACAGAATTCACGTCCCAAAGAGCTGGTAACAGCAATGTAATGGGCCAGTTTCAAAGCAGCTTAATCCCCTCTGGGAACTACTGAAAGAAATTCCTCTCTCCTGTCACTCCACTCCAATCAATGCTGAATGGTTCTGCCTTGCTGTATGTAGATTCAGGAAGAAAGCACTGCAGCCTTTGGTATTTAGAAAGGTTTTACTTCACATCTGCAAGGCCAGAAGCTTTTTTGGTTGAAATCAAAGTTTAAATTCTAAAGTAAAAAGAGCTCATCAAAGAACTGGCAAAGAATTTAACAACTAGGTGCCAGCTGAAATGCCAGTGTGATTTATCAGCAGGTTCTTCTCTAATCTGATGTGAGATAATAGGAGAAGCTGTTGAAAGCAGAATCAACTAGATACAGAACAAAAAACATAAGTAATAGGGTTCATAAAATTATACACATAAGTAAGTTTACATTATCTAGTAGGCAGGCCACTCTCCACAAGAAGGTTTTATTAGATAGATTGGGAAATCAACAGACAAAACCAGAAGATTTTAAAAGACAAATTATGTTATTTCCGTTTTGCGTGCATTTTTTTTTCCATGTAAGCCTCTCCATTTGGAGAGACATGATTTCCTTAGTGATAGACCCAACAAAATACTTGGCTGTAGTAGCTGGTGGTGCCAGGTTCATACATCTCTTAGCAAAGATTAACCCTCAGATTTGCAGAAAGCTGAATTTACTTATCACAGATCAGGAAAATCATTCCTGAGAGCTCACAAATTTCGAGTAGTTTCCTTCTGACTATAGCACTAAATTGTCTATATATATTCCCCTGCCTAGTGATTCATTAGAAGCATTTTACAGTAAACACTTCCAAAATAAAAACCAGACATTTTAACAAAAGTCTTGGGAAAATAGTTAACTGACAAAGATAATGATTTTCTAAAAGCTTTTCCCTGGACATTGGTTTGCGTTTTTTTAAACTGAGATAGTGGTTAAAGTGAGGCTGCCCGCTATTATGTGCTTCCATTGCACAACCCAAAGTCATGCTAATCAGCTTGAATAACTAAAAATATAATAAGAGCAGTGTAAATCCCCTTGGTACAGCAAAGTTCATTTCTCTCCTCTATCAGAGAAATGTCTGCAAGTGACCAAAGAATTCTTGGTCAGCATTTTACTGTTTGCTCTCTTCTTTTTATTGTATTGTAAATTATTTTTAAATTCAGTTTGGTCCAGCCAATTTCCCATTCACTCTGGTATCAGCCCCCCCGTCAGATACAGAACTTTGCCTTTGGCAGCATTCTGGCAAGGAGAAGAGTCCACTAATCCTCCCCAAATGCTCCTCAGAGGAAAATTCCTCCAAACTTACATCTGATGCAGACTCACTTTCTAGACCTCTATGGGACCCTCAGTGAGGAGCCCACCCAGGAGGCTGTGACAGTGCTGTGTCCCCCCCTCCAGGACAGGCTGCAGCCTCGTACGGCAGGGCCACGTGGAGCTCCAGCACAGGCCCCACGTGTGACAGCTCTGTTGGCATGACATGGCACCAAGACCATCAGGGCTCATCCCCTCACCTGGGGCTGGGCTGCCTGGAGTCCCTCTGCTCTCCTGCACAGTGAAGATAAATCAGAATTTCCTAAATTGCCCAGTGCTGAAGCCAGGACTGGAAAATGCAGCTTGCAATCTTTAGGCTGTGCCATGGTTTGTTTTAAAAAGGGATTGAATGTCTTGCAAACAGGTAAAATTGCTGCCAGGTGCAAGTACATTAGCCTTCTCCAGCTGCTTTACTGCTGCCATTCAAAATAGCTTGCTATAAATATGATTCCTTTGAGCTCTATTCTGACAAGTGCAGAGCACTATCTGGGAAGGGCCAGTGGTTTTCCATCCCCACTGAACTCAGTAGGAGTTGTGATTGCTCAGCATATTGCTGAAAAATTCTGCTAAAATTACCTTAAATCACACAATTATCCCCTCACCTCTTGCTATTTTTCTTTCAGTCATGGAAGGAGGCAGGGAAACAGAAAGAAAGACAACAAAAGAAGTGGTGCAGACAGAGCAAACCCTGAACAGAAAGCAATGAAAACCAAGCAAGGACAAAAGAGGAAACACTATTAGAGACTGGCAAGTGGATACTCCCAAGACCTCCACTTCATATTTCTGTGTCAAAACTAATGGAAATAGAAACAGGGTTGGCCTACACTGATGAGGTGGACATTTCCCTTGGGCTTGCCGAGTTTGTGAGGATTGGTATCACACAAACAGCATGTCAACATTCCAAAAAACCTCCTAAGGACAGCACTTTGCAGCACATTGAGGAGCAGCCCCACAGGACCCTCGGAGAAGGCAGCACTTGCTCCAGGCAGGAGCAGAAAAGTGCCCAGGTTCCCCCCAGCCCTGGAGGCACAGGGGCAAAGCAGCACAACCACCCCAGCAAAGGAAATGCAAAGCACTCCTTGTGCTCACTGGGTGCAACAAAATCCGTGTCAACAAGGAGCAGAGTCCTGGGAGGTCTAGGGTTGAATGAAAATCCTGAGATGCAATTGCAGATGAAATCCGAAAATTTGAGCTGTTCATAAATAGTAAAAGGAGGGGGGCACTGGACTGAACCAAGAAATCTCATGTGATTTTTTTTTTATTATTTTTCTCTAAGGCTCCTACTGTATTTATGTATAGGGGAAATCAAAAGGCCATAAAGTGGAAAAAAAAAAAATGCTCCAATTTTTAATCCCAGTTCTATCAGGGACAAATGAGATCTCAATAATCAGGGAAGTTCCCACTCTGGCCCAGCTGTCCACACACTAGTGCATCCAGTGTTTAATCCTTTGGTTAAACAGAAATCCAGTTTAGCCGCTTTTTTCCCCTACAGTATTTCCATCATGCCCTCTGTTCCGTTTTCCCTCTAAAGCCAGAATACGGGCACTGGATCTAAATCCTTTTCCTTCCCATAGTGAGCAGCCCCCTTTGGGTTCAGATGGCTTTGTTTTCAGCAGCCAAGAACCCAAAAGCTGGGGTTTTATGGGAAAAGATTTCTTGGTTGCCTGAGATACTAAAGAAATAATAGGACTTTGGCTATGATCTTTGAAACTAATCTGTGATTTTCATGACTTTCTGCCTCTAAGTACTCAAACTTGAGCTGTCTCAAGCAGTCCTGTTCTTTGATAAGCAGTTATTTCTGAGTTTTCAAAAGCAGAGTCCTTTCCAGTTTCAGGCTGAGCCCCCTAAAGGAAGGATCTACAGACCTTTGACTTTATTCAAAATCTCTTATCCAGCCTAGCGTTTTATCAGTATAATAAGAGAAGAAAAGAGTAAAATAGTGAGTACCTACTAGTCTGGCAAGATTGCAATTAATTTCACAGAGGGGAGGGAAGAGAAAGGAGGTGTAGGAAAGCCCAGCAGGTGGGTCACTGCTTCGGCCACCAGCCTCCTGTTTCCTGGAAGCCAGAGCCAGCAGCAGCATTTACAGTAAAACTGATTGTTCAAAGTTGTATCATAATTCCCAGATTTCTCCAGTGCTGCTAATCTCAGTTAATTATATTGGAAATCCCTTGCATTATGACCATGTAATTCATAATGTGCCAGTAGAAGTCATGGTTCATAATAATCACATAATGGGCAAGGACTTAGACGTAATCAGATTTTAGTTACCCTGTCGTGTTTCCATAATGCTGCTATAAAACCAACATAATCACAAAAAAGTACCAGTTATTTAAACATTTTTATCAGATTGATGTACGGTATTTTTCTCTCCCTCTCCCTCGTTTTTAAACAATGTAAGATAACAAAAATTGGATTACAATTGCTGGGAACAGACTATGATAAACTGTTTGCTTGTGTGCAGAATGAAATTTAATAATGGCATCAGAGTCTCGATTTTTAGCAGTGTTAGACCTGTTAAATAGTGGCACAGTGCAGCCAAAGGCTGCTTTCAAAGAGGCAGCATTAGAACATTGTGCAAACAATATCTCCAAGAGCTCAGCTGTCTTATAAACTTTGAAAGATGCCCTATATCCTCACAATTAACCTGGCTGCTAACATTTACTGTGCAGATGAGGGCTTGACTTTTTCCACAATACATGATACAAAAAAACCCTTAGTAGCTGTAAGGATTTTTAAAGGCCAGTGTCTGCCTCTCGAATAAAATAAAACAGGGAAAAGAAAAAGGGAGCCACTTTCTATTTTACAGGAATATGGCTGGTGATGAGAATAGAGAACTTGCAAGCTGGACTCTCTCTAATGTTTTATCTCCACTCTGACCCCAATCACTTCAGCTGTGCACTTGACATCCTGAAAAAAGGTCCAACTACACTTGTTTCAGCACTGTACTGCCAAACTTAATTCAAAAGAATTTGTGAAATGTTAGAGGTTTTCAGCTGGCAAACAAATATCCTATTTCTGTTTTTTCCTACTATACTGAAGGCACTTTATTTTTAAGCAATAAATATTACAGCAGTGAGTGAGAAAGGTCAGAAAGTGTCACCCTTTCCTAGAGCTTTTATTTCCCCCTTACATTAAGAAATGAGCTGTGATGGGGACAAAAACACTTGTCACTTGAGAAGAAAGAAGGACTTGTCTCCTCCTAAGGGGAAATGAAAAGGTGGTGAGAGAATAGCTGGAGATTATAGAATTTCTTCCTGGAATTGTGGACAGAGTGATTGGGAAATCACAGAATTGTAGGGCTGAGGTTTCTCAGCAGTCTCTTAATCCAGCTCTCCTCTGAAGCAAAACACAGAACATCCCTGAAAGACACTTCTGTACTGTTTCTAAAAACCTCCAGTGAGACAGACTTTTCTATATCAGCAAGCTGATAGAGAGTTTCTCCACATCTTTCATGCTGCAAAATCGCCCATGATGGTTTTATATCCTTATTTGACATGAAGGGCAATTAGCCACCCTATTCTCTCTGCAACCTCTTAGCAGATCTCTTTTCAGTCGTCTCTGAATTAAATAAATTCAGTGCTCTTAGTATTTCCTCCCAGGCCATGTTTTCTAAACTTCTGTATTTTTGTTGGTTTACTTTGTATTGTCTCCAATTTGCCTCTTTGTTTGGATGGAGACAAATTGGAGATGGTGCAGAGAAAAGCAGCAAACTTGAGCTGCTGGATTGGAACTAGGGATGTTGTGCTCAATGTTTTTTGAAGATATAAACAAAAACTCCTCTACTTTTTGTGGGGGTGAAGAGACACATGATATGTAATAAGCTCAAAGGTCAGGAAATTCAAAGTTATGGTTTCTGGTGCAAAATGCTTCCAGAGGTTTTTCAGATTTAAGGAAATTAAGCCTTTAGTTGGATATTGCAACATTTTGAGTTAGAGATCCTGATCCAGAAAAGTGTGTGCATAGCATTAAATTTGAATAGTATCCCTAAAGCAAGTGCTAACTTACATGTTACAAATATCATGCATTTCTTAGCTCTTCTTTAAGCCAAAATGTCTTTCCTAGATCTATTTATATATTCATGTCATATTATCATTATTTAGATCATGTTGTTTTGCAAACATGCAAATAATAGGCAGTTCTGAAGAACTAGAACTAAAATTATTGGAATGGGGGGGGGGAAAGTGAATTTATTAGGAAGGAAAATAGAAATGATTGTTTAATTTAGAGATTTTATATGTTGGATAGCATGCTCTTGGTTACCACTGGCAAAAGGAAGGCCGGGTTATCAGGAGAAGAATTGGTAGTTTCTCACTATTTCTGCACTACTTAGCTATCATTAAATTAATCAGGAGGGACTTAGCCAGCTTCATTAAAGTTGGCCTAAGAGAGGAAAAAATAATGCTCCCTTGGAGAACTCTCACTGTTAGGGTTTAAGAATTAAGTGCTTTCTGTTGCTGGTGAGGAAAATAACTGCAGAAGTTGGGGCATAGTCTTCACTCTTCTGTAATAGAGAATATTATAAATACACTACATTGAGAAACATTCAAACTTCCCTAAATTTTTGGCATCCATCTGTTGGAATGTAGGGAAGTAGGACTTGAACATCTGGGCTGGGATATGAAGGGTATGAGAAATCACTCTTTAGCCTAAAACCTCAGTGGAAACCATATCATATATGTATCTCTCTAAGACCTCTAGATAATTATTAACAGCTTAGATACAAAATAACATTAAACCTTTCTGAGGATCAAAAGATCTTGTCTCACACTAATCTCCTAATATCAGACAGCATAACAAACTTCAGACACATCAGCCTGTTTAAAACCTGCCCAGATTTATATTTGAGATCCTGTTGTTCTGCAAATAATCCTCCCCTGTGATTTAAAAACAAATGAGAAAGGTTCCTGGCTGCTGTGCACAGGAAGAAGTCCACAGTATGTGTGCACAGAGCTTTTGGTGTGGAATATCTGAGGCAAGAAACGCTTTCCACATGTGAGGCAAAGCCTGGTTGATTCACCAGGGTGCTGCTGTGGTGCCTTCCACAGGCTGGAATATCTGCATTTCCCACAGATGGCTGTGGCAGGCACTGCTCCTGTGGCAGGAGAGGAGGATCAGTGCCATCTCCTTTGCACATTTTGTGTGTTCAGATCACCCTTCCTGCAGCTCACTGCCCCGGGATTCACTGCTCACAGAGAAAGCTTTGTCACGGCCACACACCCTCTTCCAGGCAAAAATATCTGCTCAAAGCTAAAATCTGCACAGTGGCTGTGGCACCAGAGCCTTGGGGACATCATTTCACACCCATACAGAGCAAGGCAGGGTGGTCCAACCAAGCCTTCCCAACGTGAGAAGCAAAACACGAGTATTTCTGCATAAATACCTACATGAACAGAAGTTCATCTCGAGGAGTCTCATTTCAGAAAGGCACAGGCAGCTTTCCTGGCACCAGCGCCCAAGGGCAGCCCTGGGAGTGCTGCAGGATTGGGGCTCCTTGGATGTGCTGCCTGGTTTGGGCTGTGCTGCTGGCGTGCTCGCTGGGTCAGGGCACAGCCACACCTCTGCCCACCCTCTGCAGCTGTGGCCTGAGGTCCGAGGAGACATCAGTGCAGGACAATGTGGGTTCCCTTCTCTTTGCTGCACAGACTGCAATTCCTGGCTATCCACTGGAAAGTAAAGGGTAGAAAGTGGGACTTTATAGAGTTTTCCCTGTCCTCGCTCACTGAAAGAGCTGTGCCAAGACCAGACACAGTCTAATGCCAGTCCTCAAGGAATAGCACATTAAAGGCTATATATTTATTGTGAGAATCAACTTTCTGCAGCTAAAAATCAGATTCATAAATTATCTTATCATCAGCACAGGTCCTCTAGAAACTTCCTGGGAATACACTTGGTCTTAGACAGAGAACATCAAAAACGACAGTCACTGACCCCTCCTCCCTAAAGCCTGAGTGTGAGAGGGTGACTTTATTCTTTAGAAATATTCTTTAAACTTCTATTAAAATAGTTACTTCCTAAATACCACCTACTCATTTCACTTGCTTTAAAAAAAGAAAAAAAAATCA
>WEKY01027515.1:2845-31792 GCA_013390045.1 Picathartes gymnocephalus
TGACTCTGCGTCAGGGCTTTTATTAAAAGGAAGGTATTATTCATTTGAAATTATTAACTGAACGTATTAATTTACATTTAAGTCTGTAAATTTACATTTAAGTCAGAGATTGTCCCTCAGGAAAAAGGCCCCCATTCTTCAAAAGTAGAGTCTTGACTCTATTTCTCCTTATTCTATGAAAGTGCGGTCCTGCTTCCCAAAAGAAAGCAAGCTCCCTTGCTTTTTTATTTCCTCTCTCTCATCAAACCAAGCACACTGTCTAGCACTCTGAGACAGGAGAAAACAGTGAGACTGAGCCCAATTCACTCCCAGTAAAGAGGAGAGGGAAGCTGACATACTTGATTAATCATTGCCATCTCCCTGCTGCTATCAACACAATACAGCACCTGTGGCAAGGAGCCGAGTACCCCTTTATGCTTCTCACTTGATGCACACATTCATTGCATTCACACATTCAGAACATGATCTTTGATGAGTAAGGAGTTATGAGTAATGAGACGTGTCCAGTAATAAGGAGTGAATCTTTTCAGTAGCAAAATGTTATCTGTTTAAAAAAAAAAAAAAAAAGAAAAAGGAAAAAAAAGCTTTCTGACAGAGAAGAAATTGCAGATCTTTAAATACTCCAGTGCTATTAAAAATCTTAGACCTTAGCAAATGATTGACAATATTTCAACAACAGGGAAGTGGTGACTGGGAACTTGTCTATGAAAACAGATGGTGCTTGACACTTCTCTGGAAGAACCTGTCAGCCCCTTTAGAACACCAGGTCAACTAGACTGAAGTATAAAAAGAGAATATTCTTGTCCTAAAATGCTTACTATGTAGCTTTAAAAAAGCCCTTGTGTATTAATTGTCATGGGAAGGCTCCAGCCTACAGAAGGTGTGAGTGATGCATCAGTCTGGAGAGGGCCTTGTTCTGGACTCAGCTGGCATTTGCTGAATGCAGAGGATTGATGTGTTGGTGCAAAGGAAGCTGCACACACTTGCAGCTACACATGCACAAAAAGGTGCTTGTCTTCTTTGACTGTGGGTGACAGACCTCCATGTGTACATATTTGTGTGCATGTGTACACAGGGGAACACACCAACACAGGTACTTCAGCAGAGAAGGTAAGGACTAGCCTGACCTGTCCTGTAGGCACTTGGTGCTGCTTTGGATGTCCTCTGATTTAAGATACTTTGAAGATGACAGGTATTTACAGTGAGCTTACAACTTTCTCCAGCTTCAGGTGGAAGTTGCCAGGCTCTCCCCACAGTGCCTAAAGGACAGTAGATGCATGTTTGTGTGGCTGAATCCCACCCCACATACTGTAGTGTGGAATGTAAACTGTTATCTTCTGCTTTATGTATTTCACCTTGTGACATACATCATGATGACCAAAAATCAGAAAATCAAGGGTTTTATCTGTTCAGAACAGTTTTACTTCATTACTGAGATGGATTTTTGTCTCATTAATTTCATCTGGTCAATGTGTGCTTCAATTTGCTGCTTTCACTGAGTCACCCTGATTCCAGTGTCTTGCTCACTCACTGAAGTGTGGGAAGAGATGTGCTACATGCAATAAATTCAGCTGACTTCATAGATCAGCTTAGGTGTCCAAGACTGTGAATGAAAGAACCTCAAGTTTACTTTTGCTCTTGCTTTGCACTTTCAAAAAGGGAAGTGACTGACAATGGGAAGTGACTAACAAGTTCTTAATTAAAAACCACTGTAAAAGCAGACCTGATACCCGTAAGAGAAAAAAACCCCTTAATCTATATAGAAAAAGTATACACCTAAAAAAAGAAAGCCAGAAATTAACTGCCCAGTGACTGATTTTCTCCAATAATTCACTCTAAATTATCCTTGTAAGTATGCTCTTTATGCTTTGAAAACAAGCTATTTTTATGTTGTGGTCCATGTTATCACTTTGATTTTCAGAGGCAAGTGTGCATTTTGTCCCTATCTGCAACTCTTTGTAGTTTCTTTCCCCATTTTTTTTCCCTCTATAATAGCATTCTTGACAAACTTGTCATGGGATTTTTTGTAGGATCATATTATTATTCTACATTTCTAGGAGTGACTCTCTGTTTGGGGGTATCCGTGCCAGTCTACAGTTAAGCAATGAAAGAACGAGCCGTGGGAATGTTCCTTGAGTCCAGAAACAGGCTTGATCCATTTTGTGGCCTAAAATTTGGGATGAGAACCAGGCCTGTACTGTATATTTCTTATGCCTTGCTTTCTGTAAGTTCTCAATTCTGACCATATTATTTGAAATTTCATTTGACCCACTTCAACTGTAGATCTAACAGTTCTAATAGATCTAATCTGTCTTGATTGTATCTTGAGAAAAGAATTTCCACATTTGTCCCTGTCAGAATTCAATGCTCTCTGACCAGGAGGAGGTTTCAGTGTTTATTATCAAATCTACTAATTTGGTGTATTTGTGATTTTGATTTAACAGAGTGCTGCAGCAATGTACTGAAATCATAATAGGAAAATAATATAGTACTTGCATACTGGTTGAATCACAGAACAAACTTGTTTCTCATTACCGGTCTCTGTGTGCTCACGGTCAGGATGCTGAGCATCCCCAGTCCCTAGGGATCCATGCATGGATTAAAGCCATATCGAGCTGTCTTCCAATTTTGTTCTAGTAGTTGATCAGATTTTATACTTTATGTTGGGCTGGGGCATGTATATGTCTTCCCAGCCCTGGCACACTGGTCTGGATAGCTCAGGAAGAAATAATTGTGTGTTAGTTATCTCAGAGAACCTGACGATCCAACGGTGCAGCTGTCTTATCTAAAAACACCCTTCATTCTCCCTGGTGTTGAGATAAGCTTAGCTTTCTTTATGATATGTTTTTTCCTGAGCTCATTGGGGTTTTTGCCTCATCTCTGAACATTCCTCCACTGTGGAGGTGTGCTGGTCAATCACAGCCACACAACAGCTGCTTTCTCCCATGTATAAATTTGCAATATATTTTCCCCAAAGAAATGCATTTCATACAGCAGGAATATTACACCTCAAGTTTTTCTTCTGAAATAACACCATACAAACTGCAGAACACAGCAGCTACTTTTACCTGCTTATCCCCTTTAATTATGACTATAGCAAATTTATAGTCTTCTGCAAAATCTTCTGAAAAAAATTTTTTTAATCTTTTGGGGATTATATACCAATTTAAAACAGAAAAATCTGATTACTGTGAAAAGGTATATACCTTAGACCCCATCATTAGCACTGAAGGAAGACTGGGAGTCAATACAGATAGTTGGCTTGGAAATCTCCTTCAGGAACATGTGCTCTTCTACCTCTGAGTCATATAGTACAAAAAATCATGTAGAGAGGTCATTGCTTATGTGAATAAAATGACAAAGAGTATAAAAATTATAACTCCTCTCTTTTACCCCTCGGATGAGAATTCTTTTTTTTAAGCAATGTGAGCAGTGTATATAGAAAGTGTTATTTTTCCTCCAAAAAATCCTTTCCAAAGAAATCCAGTATAACATTTTACTTTTTACATTTACAAGTTAAAACAACATTGTTCTAAATTGGCCACTTCTACCTTTCTTTTTTTTAAGTTATGCACATAATAATGTATAAGTTATGAAATAATTTACAAATTTATTTCAGTGATCACTGCATTTATCCAACGTATATGTCCAGGTTTGCCTTTATGTAAAGGCATATGTATGAGGCAACATCTCTGCAGTTCCTGAGTAAGGCATTGACATACAAAAAATAAAGTACAAAGAATGAAGGGACTCACCCAGATACAGTCACAAGTTATGTCCACAGGAGCAAATTAAATATGCTTGAGAATATTTCAATGCAAACCAGTAATTATTGAAGTTGATTCAGTCACAGATTGACAGTAGAGTTAGATGAGTAACAGAGTTTTCTGTGGATGTTGGGTCTTTTTCTGGAACTGTACATCATATTGCTGAGTCTCTGTTTTGACTCTAGGTCTAAACTCCTTGGCTGTCCAACTTCTCCAAGTCTTGGAATGCCTTTACAAAAGTCCCTCCGTGGATGAGTAAGGTGGTATCCTGCAAGTATCTATCCCCCCTAATCTTTTTCCAAACACTTCTACAGGCCATTTTCAGGCTATTCAGAGGATATTAAGGACCATTTTATAGGATCTGAGTCTGAACCATAAAATCATCTTCCTCCTGCTCATTGTCTGCTGAGTGACTGCTAATGGTGTGATGCTTATTTTGGTTCTGGGTAATTTCTGGTGAATCTTGCAAAGCCATGAAACTGACCTTCTGTTGCCATCAGAAAGGCAAGCAGATTTGGACTGATAATAGTAATGAAGAGCATTTAGTGAAGACTTTCCTTTTCTTAGCTGGAAAAATGGGGTTATTGATCAAACTAGTTTAATTTATTCAAAATTCATGTTTCTATATTTGTTTTCTTAATTTGCAGCCCTAAAGGGAGGCAGTCTTATGCTTGTATGTGAGAAATGACAATGATTGATATATCTTGGAGAGAGCTGCAACTTTCCAGTGATTCTCTGCTCCTTCCTTAATTTCCATAATTTACAAAACTGTGAGGAAGATCAGATTTATTCTAGTTGGCTGGTCTCATTATGGTTTATTTTCTCCTTCTAATTTAGGGAATATGTTGACCTACTTCTTTGATTAGATAACCTAAGTTCTTCACCTCTCCTTTAATTTTGGATAACTAGAGAATCCCTTAGATTTATTTTTCAATAAGTTAAACTAGGGAGGTAGAGTCTTCTGTGTATCTGATGTACTGATAATATAGAGATATCTTCAGATAGTATTTTATAGCTATATTATATGTAACATGCCAACTTCGGTTGTGAGGCTTCAGAGAAGTACCCATAATTCCTATATTATACAGTGAGTATGATATACAATAGTGTGGGAAAATTGTGATCTATTTCTCCTATTTTAGTTGCAGAGATCTACACATGGGCCAATCCTCTCATCAATATCCTTGAGAATATACTTGAGAAAAATGGGCACTTAGAAGTGATTCACCTGGCCTATTTCAAATGTCTGCTTTAGGAAGAGGTTAATAATGCCCTGCCAGAACTTACTTCTCTCTATTGCCAATGATTGTATTACTTCAAAGACAGACCCCTGCATGGTAAACATCAGCATTATATCAGCCTCTTACTTCCTTATTTCTTATCTGGAACTGCAGTGTCCTTGAGCGTTGTACAAGCCTGGGGTACCATTTGTCTCCAAATTGGTGCCGGGCTTGGGGTTTTGTAACCATGGCGTTGCCGTGGCTCTGTCAACAAAGAGCAAGAATATGAACGACTGAACATAGTCCCAGTCCCCAGACTGCACATGGGCCTAGTGACTGCCTTGTTTCTATTTTGCAGTCTTTTGTCTGTCTTTGTTGTTACAGGCTCTCTTAAATACTCTCTAAACTTGAATGTTGCTTAACTCCATATCCTCAGTTTGAAAGGCTCTAATTTATGAGCCTTGTGAACATTTGTGCAAAAAAAAAATGTCTACAAAGTGGCAATACGTATTCTGCAAGACAGATAAAAGCTTCAATTGTAATTTTTCAATTCAGCCTACATAAACTATACCACAAACACAGGATAGCTCAAGGTGCAGATTTGTTGCATTAAGCAACTTTATTTACAGATTTTTCTGACCAATGAATAAATAGTCTAAGAAATACTTTTTTTATGAACAATTTTTCACATTCTCATATGCTGTGACCTGAAGGCTACATTATTTTACCTTAGCTAAATATATAATCATGTAATAAACTCCATCGTTATCTAGACTATTTTTTTTAATCCAGATTTTTTTTTAGGATATACTCAAGACAGTGTAAACATGAATTACAATAAGACAGAATTCCCTTCTTTCTCTCAACCTCCCCAAGAATTGTAAGTTCTTTGCTATGAAAAGTTATAGATCAGGACTTTAATACTTAAAGCCATCTTCATCATGACAGGACTTTCTAAATATGGATTTGATGAAGCAAATAAAATACTAATTATCTTTTTTAGAAATAAAAGAAGAAGAAAAAAATCAAATATTTTGTTCAATGAACAGTCACTTGAAAGTGCTGGGCTAACAGCTGGACTTGATGATCTTAAAGGTTTTTCCAACATAAAGGATTCTATGATGCTATGATACTTAATGTTCAGTGCACCATCTTCCTTTTCATTTCTTTTCCTTATCTTCCTTTTATTTTTTTAAAATTCTGTTAGAAACCTTCTTTTTTTCCAAAGTCTTGTAATTATTCTCACTCACAGTTTCAGCAAAATTAGCTTCTATCAAAAGTACTAAGAATAAGTATTTTATCAGTGAAGATCCTTTGGACCCTGGTATTTTTCTTAGTGTCCAAATTACTTTGGACACTAATTACAAGCTTAAGCAATATATTTTTATTCTGAGGAAAAGCAAGACATTTTTTGTGTTGGAAACAAGAGTAGGAGAGGCCAGAGTCGTGAAAGAGGGCCATACCATAAACTTATACTCTTCTGGTGAATGTGATCATCCTTAGAAAATTAGAGAAAGAGAGACGTGAATATGGCTCATGATCCAAAAGAAAAACTTATAAATAAATTTCAGCATCAACTTTCTGAATATGATGGGTTAGTGAAAAAGGAATAAACAGCATCATGACACTTCAAATACATCATGGAGGAAATGTCTTCCTCTCCAGTACTACATGCAAATGTATACTTGGAAAATTCTTTTTTTTTATTGAGAACCATTTAAGTTTCCACACATATTTAACAGTGAAGATGACTGGATGATGGACAGCAACCTCTTTCTTTTGTACATCAGGCTTGTGAGCACTGGTATCATGTGGGTGCTGAAATTTAATTAAAATGCCTATTAAGAAGAAATCTCTAGAAATATCTTGTCTTCAGTGGGTAGATAATTTATTTTTAAAATGTTGGTTTAGCTGTGCAAAGCAGAGCTTTCTTCTTCAGAAAGATGAATATGAATGAAATCCTCTCCTTTTGTTTTCTAGTGAAAGCATACTGCTGATAATGCTTTTAATTCAGATTTTATCATTAGCCTATTGCCATCAGCAGATATAAAAGCACAGAAATTTCACAGCAACTTCTGAGTCACCAATTTCAACCCTGTGCCATAGACAAACTGAACAAAGTTATAAATGTATGATGTTCTGTTTAAAACAAGCTGCAATACATGCTTTGCATTACATTTGAGAAAAAGAAGGTTTAGAGCCTCACTTTTGGACTTCCAAAAGACTCCTTTTTCTAAATTCATATGTAAACTTACTAATGGTCCCCAGGCAAGTTGTGTATTTTAAAGCTATTCTTTACCTTGGTTTACCTTGCCCTGGATGTGTAGCAAGCACTGACGTGACTGAATTGCACTTACGTGGCAAGATTTTGGTGGGTGGTGCTGCAGGGGTGGCTCCTGTGAGAAGACACCAGAGGCTCCAAGACAGACCCTCTGCTGGCCAGGGCCGAGTCCATCAGTGATGTTGGCAGAACTTTGTATGTGAAAATGTATTTAAGAAAGGATGAAAAATTCTGGAAGAGAGGAGTTAGAAAATGTGAAAAAATCCCAACTCCACAGAAAGGGGAGGACCTGCATTAGGCACCAGAGCAGAGACTCCCCTGCAGACCATGGTAAAGGCCATGGTGAGGCAGCTGCACCTCTGCAGTCCATGGAAGGTCCTTTACCAGTGCATGTGGGTTAGTCCTAAAAGAAATTGCATCTTGTGAGAGCCTGCACTAGACAAGGCTCCTGGCAGGACCTGCTGACCAGTAGAGAGGGGAGTCCCTGCTGGAGCAGCTGTTCCTGACGGACTGCATCCTGTGGAAGGGACCCATGCTGGAGCAGCTCATGAAGAACTGGATCCTGTGGGAAGGAGTCACACTGGAGGAGTTGATAGGATTGTCTCCCATGAAATCAGGGGAAGAGTGGGAGGAGGAAGAAGGGGAAAACATGAGGTGTTACAAGCTGATCACAACCCCCATTCTCTGTCCCCCTGCTCTTCTCACATGGAAAAGGTAGAAGAATTGGGAATGAAGTTGCGCCTGGAGTTGAAATGGAGTCAGGAAGATGTTTTACAATTGTTCTTGTTTCTCATTATCCTGTTCTGTTTGATTGGCAATCAACTAAATTAATTTGTCCAAGCTGAGTCTGTTTTGCCCATTATGGTAATTGCTGAGTGACCTCCCTGTCCCTATCTTGACCCATGAGTTTTTGGGTCTTATTTTTGACCCCATCCTGATTGATGGAAGGGGAGTGACAGAGCAGCTTGATGAGCTCTTGCCGAGGTCAACCCACCACAGTTCTTTGTGTTGCACAATAGGGAATTCTTTAGAATTGAATATAAGAATAATAATTGGGAAAGGTAATGGGCAAAACATGGACTGAACAATGCTAGAGGGCAAAATCATTGTTAGGAGTTTTATTCACAGCTGTGGTGAAGGGATTAGGGGTGGAGTGTCTGTGAATTGTCAGTATTTATCAGTGTTGAAATGATGCTTTAATTTTTTTTGGTTTGTAAGAAACTGAGGTCTTTAAAGAATTGTATGATTTCATCTAAATTTAATTAATTGCTAGCAGTGGATGTCCATCAGGCAACAGGTGCTGAAATACCTTTGTCAGTTCATGAAGAACATTAAGCACTTCCAAAGTCCTGTTTTAGGCCTTTTTTAGGCACCTAGCCTAGTGTAATTTTCTTGGCAGGCCTTTTGTTGCAATCCTTTTAGGCTTTTATTTACCTTTATCGTTCTTTTTGAGATGCTGCCTTCTACAGGATCTGCTCTGCAACATATATATACATTTTTCCTTTAAGTTCTCAGGAGTCACTTTCAGCTGAAAGCAGCATAATAGAAGCTGTATTGTTGTATGCAAACTATCTTTTTGTTATAAATAAAAACTTGATTTTATACCTCAAAAAGCAATAATGTCTAGATCCACAGATAACCATAGTGTTGACCTTTATTATTGAATATTTATATTTCTTTTTCTTAAGGCAGATTTGGGGTTTTGACTGTGTAAAGAGATTTTTTTTTTTTTTACTAACTCTGATTTATTTAAATATAAGAAGCTAATTCCATCAGCTTCTGATCAGCCCTACTTAATGATCAGTTCAAAATGTAACTTAAAGTGTAGGCTCAAAATGTAATTTAAAATGTAGTGTCCTCTTCTTTGAAAAATCTCTTTCTTTCCTAAGGTGTTCCAGCATCATGGGGTTTTTTTTATCACTATTATGAATGACTGTAGATTTATCAGCACCATAGTTTGTTTAACATTGTAAGTATTTTTTCTTCAGCAAAAGCTGAAAATTTGCACTATTAACGGTACTTGAAAGTAGATTTGTTATTTCTCCAGCACATCTTTTTTCATCCCATAGATTAGTGTTGAAATGAAGAGATAATTGGAAAAATTACCCTCTAGGCCCTAATACATTACAGTTCAAGACAAGTTCTCTACAACAATGCATACATATTGTAGAAGTATAAAAGACTTAAAAAACCCACAAAGTATTTTCCCATGATCAAGTTACAAGCCCGTATGTGACTTTGGACAAGCTATTTCCTTAAAAAAAAAAAAAATTACCAAAGTTACAGGTGTTGATTGCATTTTTGGCCACACCCAAAGTCCTGCTGGAACTATTTTTTCACAGGTACCTTTAGTGGGACCTTTTTAAAAAAATTTTTCTCATTGGAAATAGCTGTCTATAATGTCTTTTCACCTCTCACTGACATTTTTTTACTCTCAGCTTGGTCCCAACACTCCCACTGCACCTGCAGTGCTAGTACTTTATTGTCATGCAGAGTTCCAGCTAAATTACTGGAGTCCTGCATTGAAGCAAAGACCCATTCTTATGAAGCCTTCTCAGCTCTCTCAGACAATACCTGGGAATAGCCAGGAGTTAGAGCAGACAAGGAACAATTTCTAAGAGGCAGTCAAATATTTTATTTTTAGTGCTGGTATCTGTTTTGACTATGTTTAATTTGTTGTGTACACATATCCTTAATATCTCATGGCATAGTCTCCACTTGTGAATTACCTAAAAGTTAAGTGCTGCCTTGGAATAAGTAGCAATCCAGGCGCTTCAGGAGTGGTGTGACACAAATGTCATTCTTGCGTTAGCACTGAGCAAGGGTGTGGGCGGGATTTGTGCCATCTGGCTGCTGCTGTCTTGTCTTGGCTGCTTGCTCTCTGCAGTGTATTACCACTGATAGCTGCAGGTGACTTATCTTACAGAAACATTCGTATCAAAGCACTCCAGATAGACAGGACAGAAATAGTTCAGTGCTTCCGGCCCAGCAAGCTCCTTAGGTACTGAGATAAGCAAAGACCAGCTGATGATGTCTTCATATTGCATAAGGAACAGCAACAATAAAGGAAACCTTCTTTTGCCTTTTTCTCTCCAAGGTGTGAACCCAGTAATGTGAAAACCTTTCACATTACAGTATTTGAAGTAAAATCTGCACATTTATCCATGCTCCAGGTCATGTCCATTATCTTTCCTTTCTATTCTGTGTTTCTCCTAACAGCATCAACTACCATTTCATCAGATCCTGCTATCACTTGTTCCTGATCCCTTTTCTAGCTCTCCTGGGCAGAGGACCTCCCAACAGCCTCGCTCTGCCTTGATTTCCCTGCAACATGATGTGGTAACTTCACCAGAAAGCAAAATATGGACTGTTTCAACCAGCCTGTAAAGACTGTCTTGGATGATGAAAAAGCGCATCAGGAAACTGTAAAAATCTTTATGGGGTTATGCCATAAGTGTTAAGTGAGGTAAACAGGAATGTGAGAATAGAGCCCCAAAGGAAAAGCAGAGCTCTAACTGGCTGTGCTGTATTTGCAAAAGTATTTTACTCACTGTGAGTAAAGTCCAGAAGTGCAAAAGGCTTTCCTTCTTAATATATTTAGAGAAATGACATTGTGATGATGAAAATCTAAACAAAGATAAATACAGATGTTTTATATCAACTACTAGTTCAGTGGTAATACTAGTCTTGCTATCACTGGAATTTTCAGCTGAAAACTGAGGACACTGGTTTTTCAGCATAGCATATTTTAGTGGATATCCAGTGTTTGAAATAGAAAAAAAATCTGTAAAAACATATTTTCAGCACCTAGTTGCACATTGGGAACAGTATTTAGTTCTGCTACTATGATTTTGCAGGTGACATTTACTGCTTCTCTGTATTCACTTCCAGCATAAATACTGATAGACTGTATATGCAGGTGCCTGTCATTTCTCTGACTAGTTTATACCTCATGGCAAGTCTCTTCCTAAGTTTTGTGTAAAGATGAACGAAGACTAAAAGAAGAAAAAACAAGTTTCAGAAATTATTTTAAGCAAAGACTTCAAAGCAAAACTACTCAACTAAATCTTGCATTTTGAGTGAGGTCATTATGTGAAATCTTGTTTTATTCATAAAAAGACAAGAAAAATAATTAGGATTTTATCATCTTACTTTTATCATTTGACTTTAAAAAGTACTGGATTTTTTAAGTACCTAAAACAACTTATTCATTTTTGGTCTTCACAATCCTGAATGCACAAACGTGTTTAGGAAGTTTTTAGAAAGAAGAAAACTTAAAAGAGAAATGAAGCTTAACCTGTGTTTCTTTTTTCAGTGAGTGCATGCAATTATTTTTCACCACTCTTGCCTTTTTAGAAAATAATTTGATTCCAAAATTTTTAGACTTGCTAGAAGATAAGTGCAGTGACAAGAAATTTTGATTGAATGTTCTTGAGTGAGGTAGATCAAATGAAAAGAAAAGGTAGATGAAAGTGAGATGTTTGGTTTGAGAGCAGAGGAGAATAGAGAGAAGGACATGATCCATGAGTTTAGAAGAGGGAGAAAGAGGTTCAGGGTGCTTTGTGGGAGGATGGAGAAAAACCCTGTGATTCTCTCTCACTACAATATTTCTGGTTTGTCCAGTTTATAACACGTGCCCCATCTTCTATTTCCGTTCCTGTAAGGTGTTGGTGTCAAGGCTTTGGTAGCAGGTGGGGAAAATGCATGTGCAAGGAGTGGCCAGGGTCTGCCGCTTGATGGATATGGCCAAGTGCAGATGTCTCCTAAAAAGCCCAACTTCAGGACACAGCGGAACCTGTCAGCCAAGCTGGTGGTGTCTCTGGAAAACCATATTTTAGAAAGGGCAAAATGCCAGACAGCACTTATTTTGTAATGCTTCTGTTTCATTCTGTCTCATAGATTGTCCTACCTAACAGATAACTGATGCTGATATTGCAATGCAAATCTTTTTAAAAGACTATTATAATGTACAGGGAAAAAAAAAATAAAAAGCATTACATTATATCCTAGAAGTGCTTTCAGAAGCAGTGGTACAAACTGGGCACACAGATGCCTTCCTTGCAATCCTCCCTACCTTCAGAGACAGTAGCAGTTCCTTACTTAAAATAAAACCTGGCAGAACACTGTATTCATGAGTGTGGAGAAAGGTCAGACTAAAACACATCATTGTTACAGAGACTGCCACTGTCCCAGAGATGAAAAAGTCTTTGAGGTAAACTGAGGCATGAAAGGGAAAGCTTGTTCCCTTTGGCCTCTGTGGCTACACCTCTCTTGGAGTATGTGATGTAATTGGGGTCAACACCCCCTGTTCCAGTGCAGTTCAGTGGTATCCTGTGCTGCACTCCTGGATGTGAGAGTGTGTGTTTCTCTCCCTGTGTCACCAACTGGGCTCAGCAGTAGTATTTTTCCACAGAACACTGCACATTTCACGGGTTTCATTTATATCACATTCGCAAGTGGTGCTGTGAGACTCAGATCCAAAGAAGCCCAGTTTCATATAAAATTTTTACACAGAGATGAGTTTTTCTGCCTGTATGACAGCTCATGCCAGGCTTACACCACTCTTCCACAATTGGACATCAGCAGAAACTCCCTTCTTTTGCTAGCCTGTTGCCAGAAGACTGATATTCTTGGGAACATTGTCTCTCATTCTTGGTTGAAATACATTTCTCATTACTTTAAATTTAGCTAGCCTTTGATTATAAAGGGTCTACTTTCTGAAATAAAGAAGAATGTGAAGCTTAGGATCACAGAACCCACATAACAGATTAAAACAGCTAGCTCTATGGGCACTGGACTTAACAGAGCTGAGGCTTTGTCAAGTTTGTAACTTAACGTTAAAATACCTCATGTATGCTAAGGTGTGAACTATATCGAGGCCTTCCCTGTGGCTGAAGTCAACATGACATTTCTGTTTCAAGAATAACATTGAGGTTTTCACTCTGCTGCTCTTAGAGTCCCACAGATAATATGTAAGAGAAAAAATAAACTCTTCTTTCTGGTTCTGAGTCTTTAAAAATGAAGTTATTTTTATTTATTTCATAACTTCCTGTCTCTTGCCAATCTTCCATCACCTGCCTTCTTACCCAAACTGATGATAAACAGGCAGAATTCTCACATTTTGACAGGCATGGATTTTGATTCTCCTCTGCCAGCCAAGCTTCTTACATCAAGTATATCATTCTTCATTGCTGAAACTGAGAACACTTCAAAAATATGGATAATGCAAGCAGTTCATGAAAAGTTGCTGGACAAGTTCCTGAAATTATAGGTAACAATCTAAAGGAATTTAATAAAGGTATTAATAAAATTACGTGTGCTAGATATGCTGCACTGTAGTGCAGAAGCTTCCAGTAGGATGTTTTTGACTCTGTGTGCATTCCCAAGTTCATGAAAATGGGCTGAGAAAGGAGGGCTTAAGTCACGTGACATGAAGAGTGAACCTATCTGTAATAGCAGAGAGATGGTCACAGAGCATTTGGTGTATGTGGCAAGGTTTTGTTAGCTGGGGGATTGCAGGGATGGCCGCTGTGAGAACAGACCAGGGCCCCTGTCAGTCACAGCCAGTGCCAGCCCACTCCACCTGAGCCACCACAGGAAACGGCTGAGCCTGCCAGTGAGGCTGGTGGCACTGCTGCAAGAACATATTTAAGAAAGGGTAAAAACCCTGCACAGCAACTGTGAGAGAGGAGTGAGAAAAATGCAAAAGAACCCTGCAGATGCCAAGGTCAGAGAAGGAGGAGGACGTGCTCCAGGCACTAGAGCAGAGATTACCCTGCAGGCCTTTGGATGACAACATTGGAGGAAATGTCCACACTGCAGTCCATGGAGGACCCCAAGTTGCAGCAGGTGGATATGCCCTGAAAAATGGTGTGTGCCACAAAGACAGCATGCAGGAACGTGGAGAGGAACCCACAAAGAAACAGGTTTTTCTGTCGTGATCTGTGGCCCACGGGAAACCCACACTAGAGCAATATATGAAGGATTGTCTCCAGTGGGAAGGACCGTCTCCAGTGGGAAGGACCTCACACTGGAGCAGGGGAAAAATGTGAGAAGAACAGCAGAGAGGAGATGCTAGGACTACAACCCCCCTTCCTCATCCCACTGTGCCACTCTGCTTAGTGTGTGGAAGAGTTAAGGAGCAATGGAGTGAAGTTGAGCCTGGGAAAAAGTGGGGGTTAGGGGAAAGATTTTTAAGTTTTGTATTTGCTTGTCACTATCCTATACTTTTTTTAATTGGAAATAAATTATATTAATCTTCCCCAAGTTGAGTCTCTTTTACCCATGATGGTAATTATTAAGTAATCTCTCTATCTCAACCCTTGACATTTTTTTATCCTTTTTTCTCCCCTCCATCCTGTTGAGCAGGGAGAGGGATATAGTAACTGGATGGGTGTCTGGCAGCAAGGCAGGGCCAAGTCCAGTACGGAGACAATCATGAGTTAGTGAAATAAATCAGTTTTGATCACATGGTCCTCTTCAGGAAACCTTGCCATAATTTGGTTGTTTTTCTCTCACTGTTTAGACCTGTGCACCTACAGAGACAGAGTGTAACATATTTAGGAAGTGCTAAGGGTTTCCAAAGAGAGAGGAAGTTTCCCAACATTGTGATCCCTTGAAAACAGGTGTCTAAACTGTGACCTCTGTCAAGGATGCTTGGTTTGCTACTTAAGGACAACTAATAGTGGTACAGAATATAGGCTAGCTGCATAGACATTATATCTGAATTGGTGGTTATATGCCAGTAGGAGGGAAGTCAAATCCTCCAAGAAAAACCAGCTGGGTGCAGTTTTGAAATGTGTTCTCAAACAGAAGTGCTGACATAAGGCAAATTTCACGAGTAGAACTAACTGTAGGACTAACTCTCTCATGGTGGATGAAACCTCAAAGCAAAAAAATTAAAGAAATAGATATAAATGGAGATAAAAGTCAAGACGATATATTGTCTTTTATTCTGTAGTTCTTGTCTTTGTTGTCCCTGAAGAGATGTGAGAAACCCTATATCTTACATATGGAAACACAGATGTGCTTTCAGGAATCTTGACAGGAAGATATATCTGCACTTTATTCTAAACATAACCAAAGCTGGTATTCTTAGCTTTTTCTTTCTTATCACCTAATTCCCAGCTGGTTTTTTCTACTGTCTGCTCTGACTGCTGCAATCCTTACAGTTTCAGCACATGAAGCCTCATACTTCCCTCTGCCTCATAAGAGTGGACAAAAGCCTGTCAATAGCCCATAAAAACTAAATAAAAATGAATCAAACTTCTAAACTAACATTTCCATAGGTTTTGTACACATTTAAGTGCTTCCAAATGCAAAAATATTTGAGAACGAAAAAATTTGACTGAAATATGCCTCATTTAGGTTTTCTGGTGGTTTGCAGTGAAAATGAGTCCTTGTAGGTGAAAGGCCATAATTATTTTGATTCAGGTTTCTGCAAGTTTCCCCAGGTCTTTCTCTGCAAAGTTGCTTCACATCAGACAGACCACAGTCTGTTTTGTTGCATGGAGTTATTATAAAAGGTACTTAAGTAACAAAGCTCTGTCTGTTACTTTTTTATTGTGAGGTTGATCAAATGCTGGCACAGCTTACCCAGAGATGTTTTGGAGTCTCCCCCTTGGGGATATTTAGGAACCATCTAGACAAGGTCCTGTGCCAAGTGGTGCTGTTTGAGCAGGTAGCTTGGACCAGATGACCTCCAGAGTCTCCTTCCAACCTCATCCATTCTGAGATTCTGTGAACTGCTGAGATTTGATCTGCTGGATAGGCACAATTTCTGTATCAATGGTAGGTGATTAGTGAAAAAAATGTAAGTACTCTCATATTTGTGTGGCAAGATTATTCTTTAAGAGAGGGATCCTTGATCACCAGGCTGAGACATGTGCTTCTCTCTGTAGCATTGACTGTGCTAATGTGTTTCATCTACATTTCCAGGATATTTTTCAAGATGAGTAAATAGATTTTTGTATGAAAGCAGCTTCACATTTACCAGAGCTTCAGTCTGAATACTCTTTAGGTCCCTGAAAATTCAAATATTAAATGAATTGAAAATCACGTGAAGAAAATCATCATGAGCTTGTCAACCACTTTTCTCATTTTTGTTTGCGTTTCAACCACAGTAATATCTCTTTCTTTCCCAGTCAGAACTGTAGTTTGGCTTTGTTAGAGAAAGAACACTTCCCCATTGGCATTACAGGATCTGTTTTTACTGTTTGCTAATCATGTTCTAACATAAACTGTGCATAACTAATAATAATTTTAGGTAACTATCATTTACCTCTAACCAGGGGAATTCTGAAACACCTGTTTTAATATTCCTGAGTTATAATTTTGTTTTTGTCTACAGCTATTGAAGCAACACATCCTAGTTTTATAATGGAAATGAAGTTTTATTTTGGAGGTGTGCATGTAAATTAAAAATCAGTTTTTGTAAATGAGTAGCATGACCATGTCTGTTAATTCATGAAAACAAGAAATTTTGGGATAAATCACTAAAGAAACAAAGGGAAATTTATCCATGTGTTTGAAATCATTGTACCATAGTAAAAAAAGAGCATTTAATTTTAACTGTTTATAAATTACAGCCAGATTCCAAACCTATGTATTCACAACTGTGGGAAACTGCATTTTTGGGACCTCTCAGGTCACCAAGGGTTAGAAAGAGTGGCATTGCTATGATTTCAGTGCTGACTAATTAGAAATCAATGACTAACTGAATAAAAGTCTTCCTCATCAGACTCAGACTGAATCAGTGTAGTTGGCTGAGTGATTTTTGAAGGCAGAGATGACAACAGCTTTCCCAGGAGTCTTCCGGCCTTTATGGTAGGTGTGGCCCCTAAACATAAACCAGTGCTTGCTATGCTGTCACTTCTCTGCAGGCTTGCTCTGAGTACACTGGTCATACATGATACCTTTTTCTGCAAAGCTTCCTTCAGCAGGACAAGAGGGTTCTTTTTACAGACAGCATGGGATTTCACACTGATGTCAGTGGAGGAGATTTGAAATACTGAAAAAAAGAAAAAAATTTAAGCAGAGCTGTGAATCTTTTTCATTACACTTTACTTTATTCTGATATTTAACCTTTGGTCACTCTGATGAGTCTTACTTGGTCTCTGTATGCATCATATTGTCAGACAGGAAACACCACCAGGAGCATTATGATGTTCCTGGTGCAATCCCAAATCTCAGTATTCCCTGTCTTTATATTATGTTTGTCACATGATTAATCATTTAGTATTGCACATCTAACTCTATGCATTTGATTTAAAGGCAAGTGGGAATAGAAATACAGGTGGAAAACCACAGGTATCTCAGCTCTTATTTGAAGTGCGTCTAGCCCTTCCTCTCCTAAAGGTAACATCTCACTGCAATACAATGTGGGTCAGGATTCTCTGCTTAAAAATGTCCAGAGAAGCTGGGCTTTGCTTTCAACAAAACTTTTTTTATTTCTTTCTTCTTGGAAATTTTGGATAGATTTCTGTGACATGTTTTTACTGGACTGTTACAGTTCCTCCTGATGTCTTATCATGAGAACTTTATAGTTTAGGGTGGTATAACAGAAAAGTGTTAAAAGTATGAGTGAGATCCTGCTCTGCGATTAGGTCATGTGCGCAGGCCATGAAACAGCAAGACTTATTCTGGGCAGGCAGAGAGATGCTGAACATGTGGATGAACTTAATTATTTTCATCATGATGTGGTCATTATTTTGGTATCTGGAAATGTACTAAAGAATAGCAACATTCTACTATTGCAACCTTAACTAGACTTTTAATAAGAAAGGTAGAAGTTGGGCTTTCAGTTCGTTTCCAGCTGCTGCTTCCGATTTTGGCGTCAATATAATCCCTAAGCTCATAAAACTCTCCATATGAGTCATTAATTTATGCATCTTCTTTTTATTTGGCCAGACCCACAAGATGTGGAGCACAGTGTCTTGTGTACCTGTGAGCATTTGTACTGAGGGTCTCAAAGACTGAGGCAGAGAGAGGGCTAAAACAATATATATACACCCAAAGTTCATATGTTGCAAATAATGTACAGGAATGACTTAAGAATCTATGTACCTATTACACTCAACATTTGTACTGAACACACTGGATTGACATATAAAATTTTGTCTATGTCACATAGGAAATTGTTTCTTGCCTTCTGTGTTTGATTTATGTCTGATAAATAATTCATTTGAGCAATTAGTTTTGAATCTTTACTCTCCTGGTATGAGAACATTGACTAGGTTACAAGGTGAACAATTTCTGTGGAGTGTAAGCTGAAATGAGTAAGAGAAGTACTAGTACAGTAAAATATCTGAATTCTGTGAGGGACTGGAAGGATTGCCATCTCAAAATATTTCAGGTGTGTGTCTGGGGAAAGGGGCAGGCTGGGCCTTGCCTTTGGTGAGGTGATTCACTGCATCACACTCTCCACCCTCCAGGCATGTATCCCAGCCCTGCAGTAGCCCCCAGTCTCTGGCACACCAGAGGCAATGCTCTACACCTGCCCCTGGAAGCCCATTCTAGCCCCAGAATGGCCAGATGTCTGGGAGTCCCACCTGGGAAAAGCCCAGGAAAGCCAAAAGATAATTAACCCAGGACATGCAATGACCACATGCCTTAACCCTACCTCCTCCTGGACTTTCTATCAGCCGAACCGTGCTGGAACCAGACTTGTTCTTTTCTACATATTTTCTGTCTTTCTTTCTCTTTCTTCTAATTCCCTCCTTCTGGAGTTTTGACTAATTTAAAATTGGACAGGTTTGGAGTCTACTAATTTGAGTGGGCAGAGTTAATGCTTGGAGAAGTGTTTTATGGGTTTTAAACTTTTGTCAAAGTCCTCTGATTTTCTGAAGTTGCCAGTAAAGATTTTTGTTGTTTTGAACTCTTGAGAATATCTTGTTGGTATTTCGCCCTTGCATCTCACTCAGAGTATGTGAAAAACCCCAAGCCCATTATAAAAGTCTCATTGAGTGAGTTTTCTGAGGCCTGACAAATACACCCGTGCATATCTGATGAGAAGCCCATGAAGGTCAAATAATGAACAGATAAGTGTCAGTCCTTGTGGGAGACTGGAAATGTCACCAGATTAGTTATGTGATTTTGCATACATAAGCTCAGCTCAAAATAGACACATTTGAAATATCACTGGGACTCTTGAGAATTATTCTAATATCCTTCCAGCATGTGATTTTCAACAATACATATAATTTTCACTGTTCTTAGGAAGTTTTTTTTATACTAGCTAGGCAGATGTGTGAAAACCTTTTGAAGAGTCATCATTTGCATTTCTAAACAGATCACATCTCTCTTTGTGTCCTTCTTATCTATCTCTTCAGAATACCTGAGCATGAGAGTGAGGGAATTGGATATGGCAGTTACAGGAGTTACTAAGTTATTTGCTTTGTGCTCAATCATTACAGGCACAGGTAGCAGTGCTAACGGAATACAGGAGGTTACTCTCAATGCCATGATTTTGGAAGATCAATCTCAGACCCTAAATGCTTGGGACCTTCATGGTATCAAACTAAATTAAAAACAGCAATTCTGATTTTTCCTTAGTCGTCTCACCCATGTGGATCTCAGCCCTCCAAGCACACACCTGCACTTAGGAGCTCTGCACAGAGGTCTACAGGCATCAGCAGGCATTTCCTTAGTAACAGGAGCCATGTGTAGGCTATCCAAGCTGCTTTTCCTGCACTAGGTTTCCTTGGCAGCAAGGATAATGCTTAGAAAGGGAAAAAAAAGGGGCAGACCAATTCCAATACATGAGTGAATTTCAACTGTTTACCTGTGCAGCCCAGGCTGCAAAAAGAAATGTTCTAATTGAAATCATTTTTTTCGAAACATCTGTATGGACCTGAGGTTTTCTCTACTAAAACTGACAGAGAAGGTGCAGTATGTGCCTGGCCCAGAAGAGTGTCACACTATCACAACTGTCTATTCACCACAGCGTGGTCCCAAGAGATTTACATACCTACAAATGCATCATCTTTCCCTGTAGGTCCAGTGGACACGGTGACTCTGGGGAAGCAGCTTGCATGAGGGCTGAGGAGATGTGTACTGCTCGGGAGGAGTCCAGCAATTTGTGAATGGTAGTGCTTAAATCAGTGAAGTTTTTATCTGAGGAGCAGAGGTTGACCTTCACTACCAACATCATGAACCATTTCATCACAAGCCAACCTGTGCTCACCACTGCTTGGAGATTAGGGAGGAAACAGTACAGGGCTGCTGTCACTGGCTATAAACTTACCCAGATTGCAGGTTGATGGGGTATTTACGTCCATCACGTAAATAAAAAGGTATGTCCAGCTCCTTGACAAGGCAGATTAACCCCTGGATTGTTGTATGGTACAGAGATTCAGGAATAAATGTACCAAGCCAAATAGCCTGAACATCTGGATATTTTGCCAGAAGACTCCACCTGAATTGTAAACTGTTTCAGAGGTATTAGAATTCAACTAAAATTTAAAATACATACATTGTTTCATCTATCTATCTATCTATCAGATAATGACATTTTTCTCAAAACATAAAATGGAAAATGTGTCCTTTTTATTATTTGTATATTTGTATTTGACTTAGTCAAATAATGAGACACCCTAGAAATAAAAATAATGGAGGAAAGCTTGATGACTAAGTATACAAAGGAGTTTTCTGGAAGAAGTTTCTTGCATTTGTACAGAATCTCAATGGCTTCAGGGGCAGATTTTCATTTTTATAAATGAAAGAAAATGGATTAGATATATAATGATATATATTAGATATATAATTAGATATATAATATATATATACTTATACATATGCTCAAATTATTATTTATATTAGAAACACAATATTAACTTGAAAACAAAGCAACTGCAACTATGTAAACCAATTCATATATTCCAAAAAAGATGAGATCATTCTTACTGGTTTTTTTTTTGTAGAGATCACAAAAGTTTATTAGGAGGTCTTACCAATGTATTTTTTTTATGGTATTGCATCCGCTCCCACTAAATTCACTGGACATAGATGAAAACATTAACTTCTTCAGAATTACAATAAGACTTCTTTGACAGCCATTCTAGATTTTTGATTTGCCCCTTAATAATGAATTTCTGTCCCAGACTATTGTTACCCTCTTCCTAATAACTAAAGTTTCCTCAAACCTCCAGGAATACTTCCAATGTTTGAACAGGTGCCTAAACCATGCAGCTGCTGACCAGAGATGACAGCACATATCTGCTACAACTGAGGTCCTAGTTCAGTCAGTCAGTACAGCTGCCTGAACAAGATGGGTACCACAGTCCCAAAAAAATTCATGGCCTTCATCAGATCCACTCAATAATTTGTTCTTCTAAAAAATTTCTTGTAAGTGCATTTACTGTCTCTGAAATACACATATTTGTCTCCATTTTTGTTGATCTGAGTGGTTGAACAATATTAATAATGGCTTCTGTCTGTGGCGGTTGGTGCCTTTTGGGGTCCTGTAAAAGTCTTAGTTTAATCAGACAGCTATACTGGGGCACTTATTCAAAGCAAAGCTTTTAAAATCCTTTCACAGTCTCTCATAAAAATGTACTAAGGTGAAAAGCAAATTCATTTACTTACTATACTAAATGTCTCCTGCTTAGACACCTCTAGCATTATTTATTTTAATGTTTTGTCTTTTTGAAAATTAATATGAAGGCAGCATAAGGGAATTGTATAGCTATTTGTCTTCAGGGTTCTATGATCCCAAGAACATATTTTATAGGTACCCTGATGTGGAAGGATTATTTAAATCACCAGGAGAACTAATGAGTAGGTCTTTGAATGTCCTGTCACTCAGCCTAAATTTTAAAATTGGAAATAAGTGATATAATTTCTGTTCCACATAAGAATGGTAAAAAAGAACTAAAGGGCAAGACTTCTTTTATATCTAACTGCAGTAGAGTTATGATCTCTGAAAACTTCCCTTTACTCCAGAACATCCTTGTTTACCATGTAGAGTCAGCTGTTTACCTATTTTGGACTATTTTACAGTACTGCAAAAACTATTTTTACAGCCTTGGACTAATTTTGGAAGAAGTATGTGATAATGCCTAAGCCCACAGAGAGCAATTTTTAAATATATGTTAATTTTCCAAAGTGTGAAAATGGCGTTATGGAGATAAGTATGAATAAAGAACAAAATCCTTTAGACACAGCATATTGTTAAAATAGGCATTCAGACATATGCAGTCAGCAGTCAAAATCTAATCATATTTTGAATATAAAAATTTTATTGTAGTGCTGTACTTTGTTATTTGATTGTTTTAATTCCCAAGGTTTGGAGTGAAATCAAGAGTACCACCATAAGGAACAATTGGGACACATGGCCGGTCACACTCCTTTGGAATACAAGGGTTACAGAGCTGATTTGGATCACTGACCATTTCATCTTTCCAGGACATTAAATTAATGATTGTGATTTTCCTTATCTACCAGCTGAAGCTTGTTGAACAAGCTTCCTTTCCTATTGTGGTAGGTTTTCCCAGGAAACCTCAGACTTTTAATGATGACTATGTTGAAATTTTCTACTCCATGTATTACAATGTTATATCCTGGTTAGCAGCTTTGCAGTGTGGTTTTATTCCAGAGAGTAACAGTAAAATAAACAGAGATTTACCGAAGAACTGAGGTAATAATCTATGGCAGTTCAATTTAAGATTGATCACTATTCCTGTAGTCCTACTCAAATGCCTTGCTTGGGAATTTTGGCCAGTACACTGCTACACAAATGGAATCACAATACTGCATTGAGTACGGTGCTTCAGAGCAGTCTTCTTGAGTTTTTCTTGTGCAAAGAACACCCCACTAGCAGGACAGGTTTTTAGAGACAGGGTTTTGTCTATGAACTTATCACTGAAAGCAATATATAACACATCAGAAAACCTAGTGCATATTTTCTCTTTCTGTATCTGTCTGCTGCAGCAATGGAGAATCTGATTTACTATGGGTCAGGTATGTCTGAACATCTTTGCTGCATACAGACGCTCAGGGGGTTTTTATCTGTTTATCTCTTATCATCAGCTATCCTGCAATTCTCAATACTGAATGCAGTCCCTGCATATATAAATAAGGCACATGCTGTGGCACACTTACCATCCTCCTGAGATGCTTCATCACATTCAAGCTGGGCAGGCACATTCTTAATCAGGCAGTAGACAGCCATTGGCCTCTGCCCTTCTGTGCGGATCAGGATGGGTCTCCCTGGCAGCAACCAGCCACACTCAAAATTGCTGCTTCCCTTTTCTATCAGCTCAATTGCTTGGTGTTCACTATTACGGTAATAGGTTTTTCTCATTCTGCAGAGACACGTAAGTTTTTACTTGTCTTCTGTATTTTATGACTGACGAATTCATGCTTCTTCCCTTAAGAGATGCCGCTGCTGAAGGTTATGTGTGAGACAGCAAAGGTAGCTTCAAGCGAGCTAGCCAGGGTGGGTCACAACAAGGGTGTTTGGGCACTGAAACAGACTACCCAGGGAACCAGATATCTCGCCAAGCCTGACAGAATTCAAGACATTTTTAGAGAATGCTCTTAGGCTCGTGTTGTGATTTTTGGGGCTATCCTGTCCATGGCCAGGAGTTGGACTTCAATGATCCTTGTGGGTCCCTTCCAACTCAGAATATTCAATAATTCTATTTCAAGCGTGTCAATGTCTCAAAAACCTTAAATAAAGATTGTAACAATTTATAGGCATAATGGGAATAAAAAGCAGCCTTTATTGACTAAACCACACATAACAATAACTGTTCCAGCTGTCCTAAAATATCTTATTGCTAGCTCACAGTCTGGCAGATTTGTGGGACTTGAGTAGTCTGTAGAAAAGTCATCAGGATGGGGGTGGGAAGACATAGCAAGCATCTTAGTGGATGCACGGTATGTTGCTGTTGGATTGCTATTTGTTTTCAAGCAAACAGATGACTGACAGGAAAAATATGAACTCATCCCTCTGCTCATTTCTGGTAGCTCTGTTGCTGCATTTTAGCTTACTTCAGGTTGTCTCCAGAGAGGCTACTACCATCTTTAGTCTGCCCCTGTGGTGAAGTACTGGGTCATGCTGCACAAGGTGGGCAGAACAAAGAATGTACCTATGAGAGGCTGTAGCTCTGACCCTTGGCTAATAAAGCTCATATGGGTCTGGCACCAGAGCAGGGCTCTACAGGGAACAGCCCTCAGCAATAGCCACTGAAGTGTCCAGGGCAATGCCATATGATCTAAAAGAAACAAAAATAGGATAGACATTCCATGGCCCAGCTCCAGCATGGCGATCTTTGAGGGGCTATAAAGCAGGGACGTTTTAGTAAGACTGAAATGCATCCCAGTGTCTATTGTCTGCTTCAAAGGGAATAATTAGTATATGAATATCTGCTTTTCAGGGCTCACAAAGGTGCAAATACACAGAGAGAAGGTGAAGCACAGAATGAGCTAAAGGATCTTCTGGAATCCTTGTATTAATTTAGTACAGGCCCTGCAGAGAACCACAAGAAAGAACGTGTAACAAAGAAGTTTAATATTCTTATGCTGATTAAATCAAAGCCCTAGATAAAAAAAAACCAGAAAACTTGGTTTTCAGTACTCAAAGTCTTTCTAGGTGGTGCAGGAGGATGACAGCAGAGTGACAGGAGAGCAACAAAGACTTCAGAAAGAGAAGTAGAGAATATTTGTATTTAAAATATTTGTTCTAATTATAGCATGAAATAAGGAATGTGGGAGGCATTCACAACTCCTGGTAGAAGCAGGTGGGCAGAGAAGGAGGATTTTTTCATTTTCATAAGTCTGTGAAATGGTGACAAAACAGAAACTGAGGTGGGCAAGCACAGCTGGAGGTTTAAGAAAAGAGCAGTTTATTGAAGGGCAGCTTTAAAATATGATTACCATTTTCAAGGTATGCTGGAGTAGGGTACTTGTCAAAAGAGAACAAATTACTCAACTCAAACTTCCTGCTTTATTTTAAATGCAAAATTCATTTTAAGGTAAAGTAACTGGTTCGTGAAGCTGCCTCAGACTGCTGAGCACTCTCTATTAATTTTACTAATTGAGTACACTCACAATTGTTATGTGAGAAAGTAGACATTACAGACAATGAGTCTTTTTCTAATGTTTCTTGAACATTATCATAGAACTTATCCTGCATAAATGGATTTTTGGGGCTTAAGGTATGCCCAGGGGCCACTAAGAAAATGCTAAGTGATAACAGACATTTACAAAATATCTTCCTGAATAATTTTGCTGCTTTTTTATGGGTTTAGTTTTGTTGTTGAGGGGTGTTTATTCCTTCCATATTCTCCATCTGTTGATTTTGGTAAGAATCCTCAGGCAGTAACAGCATACATGTATATAGTAATATGGAACTCAGAAGTATGAGAATTTTCAAAAAAAGGTTTCTCATAGAAACTTAAGAAAAATAATTTTGGTTAGTTAGATAAGGATCTCTCTCACAGTGAGACTTTCACTGCATTGTCTCTTGGTAAGTGGTGACTTGTGAGCATGTGGAAGGAAGGATTGAAGTATGACAGGCAGAGCTTTGAAAGAAGAGTTGGGCAAAACAGCCAATGCAAATGCTGGTTGTAGTTGTTATGATTCTCTCTGTAGTGCTCTTAATCAGCTTTCTTCATGAAGATGTGCTGAGATTTATGGTCTCGGGTCTTTCTCTACTTCTTGAAAGTCAGTATGTGGTATAACCAAAGAAATCCAGAGTGTGGGAAAACAAAATACTGGGAAATACTTCACTATTTGCAAAAAATGGTGACATCAGGGAAGACAAGTACGATATAAAGACTCATTAATTCTGATATGTTAGATTTCTGTGTGGCTAAGTAGTTGATATTGACTCAAAATGAATATGTTTTATTATAATTTCTCCTGTAGTGTAATCAGGCTTAAAATTGAAATGTTTTTTGCATTCCACCTTAGATGTCTGGGAATCTTTTCTTGCTAGTATAAGGTTAGTTCCAAGAAGAAAAATGGTGCATAAAATTCTACATAGAAAATTTTAATGGACAGAATCTCCTCAAGGAAATATGTATTACCTGGCCAGCCCAATGTTTCTCTTCAGAGAACAGTCACTATTTTTATAACGTATGATCAGTATCTTTTTCTGAATGTTTAGATTTGACAGGCCCCCTTACAAAATATTGACTTGCCTCTGCTGAAGCATATATTCACTAAAAATGATGATAAAATCCTAGGAAAATGCCTCATCTAATTTGTTTAATCATCAGGTTTGATACAGTGTAGTTTACAGATACTGAGCTCGGTCATTCATATACATTTTGTGTTTCCTTTTGTTCTGGTTATATATGCTAAAATAAAGAGAAGTTTTATTCACATTGGTGGTTTCCATCTGACTTTTCCTTTTTGTGCTTCAGTAGATCCATTAAGAAACTACGTGCTGTACAAGGAAATTCTTCAGAGATGCTGAAAAATTTCTCAGGCCTGAATGCTTGGTAGCACTTAGATCTGTCAGAGCTCAGCATGAGTTATGTACTTAGTGCCTTAGACAGTCTGGGTCTCAGCCCTTTCTGTGATAAAATTTTCCAATGCTGTAGCAAATATTAGTAATTACTCACAAAAAAATTAATAGCAGTGGCAGAACAGAGAGAAAAGTAAACTAATCGGTAGGCAGGCATTGGTCTTAGCTGTAATTGTAGCTACTTTTATGTGTTTTCATGTATATGTAATGTAGCCAGTTGTGCGTGCTTGCTTTTCATCTATTTTTACAAAGATATAAATGAAAATCTTGTAAAGACAAGTATTTCTAAATCACTTTCACTCCTATGTTTTGAAGTATTGGCACAACACTTAACATATTTCAGAGAAATTTCTGTTTCTCATCCAGACAGTATCTTTCAGAAGAACAAATTCTAGCAGATGCAAACCTGGGACATCCATCTGGAAGATGCATATATATTTTTGTCAGGTGTACAAACAAAGAAATGTTCAGCTTAGCAAATTCTGTGAAATTAAATTTATCTTCCCTGAATGCTCAGGAAGTATCTCATAATTCTGTGAAAGTTTAAAGTTGAAAAGCTTTTCATATCTGGAGTTAATTAAAGGAATGTAGTTATGAAGTTACAGAAGTCAATACTCTACAAACATTTTTTATAATATTTTCAATTATACCCAATTTATGCCATGATTTCAGTTTGCCATGAATATGAAAACTAAGTCAAAATGGTTAAAAAAAGAAACTAAGAGCTTGTATGCAATTTTTGGATGTAAATAGTTGAAATATTCTATTAAATGTGTGTACCTGTAATGTCCTTATGTAAAGCTTATATTGCCTCTGTCCTTTCCTCTCAGTGTTTGAATGTCCCAAGAATCCATTTTTTCTCCAGATATATCATCATCATCATCATCATCATCATTATCATTTAAATTAATGACAATTAACATAGATGTTTTGATCTAGCTTTGATTGAATGTCTCCAGTTGACTGGAAATTAGCAAATGTAATGCCCATCTACAAGAAGGGTCAGAACAATGTCTGGGGGAAATACAAGCCTGTCAGCCTGACCTCAGTACCAGGGAAAGGTCATGGAGCACATCATCCTAAGTGCCATGACATGGCACGATCAGGAGAACCAGGGGATCAGGCCCAGTCAGCACAGGAGTGAAAGGCAAGTCTTGCATGACCAACCTGACTTCCTGCTATGACAGGATGACCCACTTAGTGGGTGAGGGTCAGGCTGTGGATGTTTCTACCTACACATCAGTAAAGCCTTTGACATCGTCTCACACAGCATTCTCCTGGAAAGCTGGTAGCCCATGGCTTAGACAGGTGCACTCTTCACTGGGTAAAAACCTGTCTCGACGGCCAGGCCCAGAGGGTGGTGGTGAGTGGAGTTACATACAGTTGGCAGCTGGTGACCCTAGAGCTTAGCACTGGGGTCAGTTCAGTTGAACCACTTTATCATTGATGTGGATGAGGGGATGTGGTGGTTCGAAAAAAAGTATATATTTTTGCCTGCAAGGATTTTTACAAGTTCCTGCAGACACAGCTTCCTTTAAGCTTTTCCCTGCAAGGACTTTTACGGTTTCCTGCAGCCTGGAGAGCCAATTAACTGGCTAATTTTAAGATAGACACTCTGTGTAACCACTTAAAAAACTAAGTCTGCCCTGTGATTCACATTTTAAGAAAGGAGAAGCACAAAATTCTCTGTCTTGTTTCTGGCTTTCACAGGTAACAAGGGAGCCCACAGGCCCACCTGGGTTGGCTGGGCTCAGGCTGGCTGGGCCCAGGCCCTCCTGGCCAGGCCCTCTCTGCTCTGCGGGGTAGGGCCAGGCTTACTCTGAGAGGCCAGTTGGGCCAGGCAGGCCCACTCCACAGGGCCTGGTGGCAGAGATCCCAGCTGCCCCTGCCCCCTCCCCCTTCCCGGTAGTGCCGCAACCACCGGGCAGGGGGATAAGCCTGCAGCATGCTGCCATGGAGTCCAGGCTTTGCTGCTGAAATTTCAGCCGCCCCTCCGCCCCCCTTCCCCAGAGCAGCCAAGCTGGGCCCGGGGCTGGGCCAACCTCTCGTTCCTCAGGGCTGGGCCAAGCTGGGCCAAGCAAGGCTCAGTCTGAGGGGGTGGGTACGGCTGAAACTCCTGCCACAGATAACTCTCAGGCTAGCTGCTGAATCCTACTGCAGTCGCAGATTCCTCGTGCTCCCTGCCCCCCCCCCCGTGGGACTGGA
>WEKY01027515.1:31805-45490 GCA_013390045.1 Picathartes gymnocephalus
AATGCAGCAACTTTCAACCACTGTCCAGCAGAGGTCATGTGATCATCTACAGAACCTGGAAGAGAGATTAACTCTCTCAGTGTATGGATGGACTCAGATACAACTCTTTGAATGCACAAATGGACTCAGAGTTGAAGACACAGAAAGAACCAACACCGAGGCACTGAGGTCAGTAAAGAAGGACTAGAGGTCCAGAGGGAAGAGGAAGAGGAGATGCTTTAAGCTGAAATTCTTTTTGTAAAGCCATGGTAATGGACTAAGATATTTAACCCCTGTAACTCATATATAAATTGGGGGGATGCGTGTTCTAACTACAACTTAAGCAAAGGCACTCATGCTGAAGCAAACAGAAGTTTAAAAAACTGTGGTGGTGGGAAACCTTACCACAGAGAAGAGAATCCTTACCTCAGGGTAGAATAATAGAGGAAAACGCTTGCTGCAGCGATAGGAGAAGTCCTGCTTCCAGAGAGAGAAGATCTTTTGCTTTTCTACCAGAACAGCTCATCCTTAAAATACTACCCCAATAAATAAAGATGAGTCCTCGAAAGCAGTTGTGGCAAGACCTGTGTGTCAAGGAAAGGAACTGTCACACTGTAGACAGATACCCTTTTCCAGGCAGCTAGTTCACTGTAATATTGAAACCATGAGAGAACTGTTCTCTTTCTAGTGGAAAAGTCTCCATGGTGTAACAGTAAAGACTCCTCTCCCAACTGAACTGACAAAAAAACATTCTAAAGGTGGTAAACTGACTGAAAGTCTCTGGTTTTGTCTCTTTATGTGGTTGGTGAAAGAAAATTGATGGAATGGGGCGGGAGATGTATCTGAAAGTTTATTCTAATTCTTATTATTTTTACTTTTAGTTCTGTTAATAAACCTATCTTTATACCTTTTAAGGTTTTAAGCCTGCTTTGCATTTCTCCTAATCCTTATCTCACCACAGACACTGAATAAGTAAATTCAGTGAGTGNCTCACCACAGACACTGAATAAGTAAATTCAGTGAGTGCACTGGTGTTTGGCCAGAGTACTTAAACCACTACATTACATTGACACCTGGTGTGAGAAGGTGAAGTGAAACCTCTACAGGAGATTGAATTCACCCTCAGTCATTTTGTAGAGGACCCCAAGTTGGTTGGGAGAGTTGATCTGCTGGAAGGCAGGCTCTACCAAAAGATCTTGACAGTCTGCATCATTGAGCTGAGGCCAATTGTATGAGGTTCAACAACACCAAGTTCCAGGTCCTGCACTTGGGTCAAGACAACCCCATGCAGTGCCACAGACTGGGGAAGAGGCACTGGAAAGCCGCGCAGTGGAAAAGGACCTGGGGGTGCTGGTCAACAGTGGCTGAACACGAGCCAGAGTATGCCCAGGTAGTCAAGAAGGCCAATGGCCTGTACCAGTAATAGTGTGGCCAGCAGAACCAGGGCAGGGATTGACCCCCATACTCGGCACTGGTGAGGCCACACCTTGAGTCATGTGCTCAGTTTTGTGCCCCTCACTACAAGAAGGACACTAAGGTGCTGGAGCTTGTCCAGAGAAGGGTAACAGACCTGGTGAAGGGTCTGGAGCACAAGTCCTGTGAGGAGTGGCTGAGGGAGCTGGGAATGTTTAGCCTGGAGAAGAGAAGGCTCAGGAGGGACCTAATTGCTCTCTACCGGAAAGAAAGTAAATATGAATGTATTCAGTATGTATGTTGAATTCCAGAGTTTGTACAGGTTTCTCATTCCCTCTAATGTCATATTCAAGTATTGAGAGCTGCTGACCTGAAAACATGCATTTAAGTGGTTTAAGCATATGACTGTTATGCATATCCCTTAATGTTGCTGTCACAGAACCTGAACTCTTATGGAATTAGGACATGTCCCATAGACTTCCTGTATTTTTTTTTTCATGAAACACAATGAGAATAGCTCAGCAGCAAGATAATATTCTTTAAGGCATGGTGTCTATTTACATTTAACATCTAGAGTTGGGCTGTTTGATCAACAACTCTCTACTACCCCAAATTGTTCAGAATTCTGCTCTCTGAAATTTTCTTTTCACTCCACACAAACAGGAACTGGGGTTTGTAGGATGGTGCATAACCTATTCCAAATTTCAGAGAAATTATGTACAAACTTATTTTTTCACTGCAGATTGTATGAGCTATAACATCTCTTTGCCTTGTGCAGACTCATACTACTTTAAAGTTGGTTTGAATCTCCTGCAGAGGGCTTACCTAAGTATAAATAGGATGAAGAAAAATCTCTCTGAGGGCGCATTTTCAGTATGATAGTAATTATTCTGATCCTATTAGCATCTAACAGGATTGTTTATAAAACCATTCACCTACCTATCACTTGCTTTAAAAGTGCCGAGGACCGCCCTTAAATATCGTGAGACCTAATCCTACTCCCAGACAAAATAAGCACGATCTTAGCCAGAGTTTATAAGCAGAACTGCATGTAGCTCATGGAGGTAAGGTAACTGCAGGCATGGGGAAATATTTTGCTGCATTTAAAAAATAAATCTAAATGTGTAAATCCTTAATATTCCTATCACTTGAACGCACATGGTGAACTTTGTACATGCAAATGAGAACCAGCCAGTGGGATTTCATCAGGACTAAACTTTAAGATTGATTTTATTTTAGGATTAGTAAATACATTTTTTTACTGTGTCTATATATTAAGGGTAGGATATAGCCACCAAGCTAGGGTCTAGCAGTTGAGTGCCCTCGATAGCATCCATTTCAGAGTTTACTGAACAATGCCCTCATATTACTCTTCTACTCTTCTATTTATGCTCATTTTTTGTTTGTTTATTTGGATTTTTTTAAATTCTTTTGCACATTTATACATAATAGCTCAAGATAAAATTTCAGCCAATAGATATTCAGACAGCTTTGAAACACATTAAAATGAGATTCATTTGTCCCCTTCTGTTGCATACTAAACCAGCATATTGCATTTAATCTTTCAAAGTAATTATTTTGAAAAGAAGACCTTAGGATGCTTTTTTATTTGGTGTGGTCGGTTGACACTGGCTGGATGGCCGGTGCCCACCAAACTCACTGAATCACTTCTCCTCAGCTGTACAGAAGAGAGAAGTTATAAGAAAAGGCTCATGGGTCAAGATAAGGTCAGGGAGAGATCACTCAAAGATTACTGTCATGGAAAAAACAAAATTGACTTGGGGAAATAAGTTTCATTTATTGTCAATCAGATCAGAGTAGGATAATAAGAAATAAAATCTTTAAAAAAACCCTTCACACCACCCCTCCCTTCTTTCTGGGCTCAACTTCACTCCTGAATTCTCTACCTCCTCCCTGCCAGTGACTCAGGAGAACAGAGAATGGGGACTACAGTCAGTTCTTCACACATTGTCTCTTCAGCTCCTTCCTCCTCAGGGGAAGACTCCCCACACTCTTCCCCTGCTCTAAGGTCTGGTCCTTCCCATGGCAAACAGTCCTCCATGAACTCCTCGAATATGAGTCCTTCCCATGGGTTGCAGTTTATTGTGAGCTGCTCCAGCTTGGATTCCCCATGGAGTCACAAGTCCCTCCAGTAAATCTGCTCCAGTGTGAGTTTCCCATGGGGTCATAGTCTCCTTCAGGCATCCATACGCTCCAGTATGGGGTCCCTGCCATAGGCTGCAGGTAGATATCTGCTCCACCGTGGACCTCTAAGGTGGTAACCATATCTTCACTGCTTTTTACTACACCTACCCTCCTAATTATACAACATTTTGCAAAAGTGCACAGGTTTCTGGCATTAATTCTGTAGCTGTTCTTTGAATGCATCGCATGAGGTTTTGTCATTATTGGCTCCCTATGATGCCTGAAGCGGCTACCTAGAAAGAGAGACTAGACAGGAGTAAGGGAATAAAAGTGGATATTTATTTGAAAGGCAATCAAAGGCACACCCTGGGGAGCCAGAGGCTGCTCACATACTGGACCCCAAGATGGACGACAAGTCACGAGTTTTTCACACCTTTATAGGTTTTGGTCCGTTTGCATATAAGCATAAATTTGCCAATTACAGCTTTAGCTAATGATGTAATTTCCCTTAGCTTACCCTCCCTTCTCAAGATGTTAGTTTACACATTTTGGGCCTAGGACAGTCTGGGTGTCCTTGGAGAGCAGGCCTAGAGAGGCTGTGTTATGTCTATCGTAACGTGAGAGAACAGCAGCTGACACGCTACAAGGCACTTCAGAGTTACACACTAAGCACTACAGGATTTGAAAACATGAAAGTTAAAATCCAAGGCATCACCTACTGTTAGAAAGCATTAACAGCTGCTAGGCACGTTCAAATCTGATCTAATATAAATTTGTTTTCTTTTGATAAGCTCAAAGATTGTGCAAGCTCCTTGGTTTGTATAGGAGGAACCTTTCTCCACCTTGTCACTCCACGCTACAGGATATGAGGAAGGATTCTATAGCCCTTATGCTGAATTTTAGTTATTTATATGCAATGGGTCTTGTGAGTAGTCTGAAATAGTTCAACAGATGTATGTTTGAGTAAATGGTGTAAGGATTAAATAATCTGGATGAAAATATCCCTTCTTACATACATATGTTTGAAAGTTATTTAATAGTAATGTCATATTCTCTGAAAAATTTATATTCAACTTTTATTCTCAATTTAAAAAATTAACTCTAAAAGTTTACAAAATATTTTTCATTTCACTCTGAGATTAGCAGGTTGCCTTTTGAATTATGACCTAAGTATTCCCTCTATATCTCAAGATCATGTCCCCACTGACCGTTCTGTGATGGGAGCTTCTAAGGTGTGAGAGCAACTTCTTCTCCAACACCAGCTAGAGGTTCGAGTTCAGGCTACTCAGCACTGCTCAGAATTGAGACCACACATAAGTTAAATTGCTAATGCTTTTGGTTCAGTGGCAAACACCTTCTTCAAGACATTTTAAAAATAAGGTGATGAAAACAACAAAATCTGTTGCTTACAAATTTAGATCACTTGGAGTGTTCACAAGTACCCAGAATCCCATTCAAAGCCTCAAGAGAATTTTTCCTTTCTAATACACATAGTCCTTAAGAAATGCTGACATCTGCTGTCACTATAGGACTGGAATCAGCCTGGTAGGAGGTTTTGTCTCGCTTACTATATTCAGCACCTGAGATGACCCCAAGTTTCTCTGTGCTTCAGAGTATATTATTTCTCCTGAAACAAAATATGCCAGCTGTTAGTAGAAATGAGTATATCTTGGGGAGTAATTTTAAAACAATTTGGAACAATTTCCTTTGTTGTCATTGACCTAGGACTACCTGAGAATTGGTAATGGTCAGGTAGAGTTTTGTGTTGATTTCTAGTCAGTGGCTCATATAAAGAGCCATTTGGATTTTGCAGTCTCTTTTTAGACTAAAACAAGTGTTCAACAAATCACATGAATAACAGGAAGTTATCATGAACGTACAAGAAGAGAATGAACATGCAGATTTCTCTAGGTTTCTGTAAGTTAAAATAAATGAATGGATGAATGGATAAACTTAAAAGAAATAAAAACAATAAGTAAAATAAAAGTTCAGGATACTGTCAGGACACTGTTTTGAAAGCCTCCATTTCTGCTGTTCACAAAGATATACTTCAAATTATTTAAATATAAGTAAGAATTTTCTTGTGTAGTGTCACCACTCTTATTTGCTCACTAAGCTTTGTGTGGGATTTAGCTTTGGGCAGTTTGGGCAGTTTGGTTAGCCAGAGGTCATCTCAGATTTCCTGACAGTTAAGTAAGATAGACTGCTTCAGCAAGCTACAGCTCAAGATGTCTACAAAAGAGTTGAGAATCACTTGCTGGATATGCCCAGGGTTTTCTAATTTTCTCTTTGCTGTAATGCCTGTAACTAAGTGAAATTAATTTTGAATGAAAACTGTCATTGTATCTTAGCAGTCTGAATGGGTAATTCTATCCAGAGGTTTGAACAGGATTGCTCTTTTGGTCTTGGTGGCTGAGTGTGTCATAAAGAGAAATAATTATGTTTTCTTACTGGGTTGGTTATCATTAAGACATTATGTATTGCTTGTACTAAAAAATATTCATGAAAAGGTTTATCTTTCTAAACGACAAATAAATATTTTTCCAAGTCATTTGTCAACTGTTAACTTACTTCATATCACATGCCTTAATACATGTCCTAAATGAAAGATATTTCATTCTAGAAAACAATCACATAAGAGCAGATTTGGGTGTATTTGCCATAGGAAGGCCAGTCATTCCTCTTATATTATAAATACTTGAAATAACTTTGCTAAGGTCATAGAAAGGCAGGACAGATTTCAAATACTTATGCAATAGTGGTTTGGGTTTTTTAAGGATCATGAAATTATAAACATCTATCTGATTTGCTTTCATTTTCACTACTGTTTAAAGTATTCCATACCATACATATTTTTCATGGCTTTCAGTTATAGGAAGTTCAGGTTCATCCTACGTTTAAAAAGAAAGCAAGAATAATGCAAACTTTGAAGGTACAGAACCAAAATATGCAGTCAGTTTTATTAATCCTGCAATTCATTCTCCAGTCAATAATTACAATAAATGTTCTTTTAAATTTTGTTTAAATTGTACTTTATGTTATATTATTTTTCTTGACAGAAGGACTAACTATACTGAAAAATAAGTAAATCGATAAATCAGAGGTGATTGAAGTATTTTTAACATGTAGAGCGAAGTGAAAAAAAAAGTCACACATTCATTTTTAGTTTAAAAATCCAGCTTGTGATCTACCTTTATTATTCTTGAAATACCACAATATATTCCCTCTCAAATGTAATCTTGACTGGTGTTGGCAACAGAAAATCTCCTCTCTCTGGTGTTCTGTGTCTCCTATTCTCTGCTTATTGCATGCCTCTCTGTGCAAAGTTCAGTTCTGGCCCATTAGGTCCCACCTGAAGACAAAGGTGGCTATGTGTGCTTGAGCCCAGGATGTCAAACACATCCTGGGCTGCATCCAAAGCAACGTGGGCAGCAGGTCAAGGGAAGGAATTCTGCCCCTCTGCTCCTCTCTGGTGACACCACACCTGCAGTGCTGCATCCACATATGGATTTCCCAGTACATGAAAGACATGGACCTGTTGGAGTGGGCCCAGAGGAGGGACACAAAAGTATTCAGAAGGCTGAAACACCTCACCCGTGAGGAAAAGTTGGGAGACTTAGGGTTGTTCAACCTGAAAAGTGAAGGCTCCAGGGATACCATATTGCAGCCTTCCAGTACCTGAAGGGGGCCTGTAAGAAAGGTAGGACAAACATTTTAGCAGACCTGCAACTGACAGGACAAGGGGAAATGGTTTTAAAGTGGAAGAGGCTAGGTTTAGATTGGACATAAGGAAGAAATTTTTACAGTGAGAACACAGAAACAGGTTGCCTGGAGAAACTGTGGATGTCCTATGCCTGAAAGTGTTAAGAGTGTTAAAAGTGAGGTTGGATGGGGCTTTGGTGCGACCTGGTCTGGTGAAAGATGTTTGTATCCATGGCAGGGGGTTGGGCAAGGTGATCCTTAAAGGTCCCTTCCAACCCAAATCATTTCATGGATATCTTAATGTGAGAATGAAGGAGAAATAGACTGGGGAGATAATTTTGTCTTCATGAAAAGAGCCACAACTATGTTACCTGGAGTGGTGGGTAGAACTCTACACAGCTGTAGAATGTCTGGCATTACCTTCGTGAAGAAAGGGGATAATATAAGAAACTTGTTTCATTGTCTCAGAAAGATATTTTCCATCAGATTTTTCTCCATTCTTTTATGATGCAGACAGCTAGAGTAATTCTATAACACATATTCATTTTCTCAATTATGCATCTCAGACGCTGAGCACTAAGATAAAGAAATGGCCAGCAATGTCAAAGGCAAGTATTGAAAGCATGAAAATGGAAGAAACACCTCTTCTTTTTAGGCTGAGGAACAACATGACAGAAGTGAGGAAAAGGATCATACATATGTGGGAGTACAGTAACAGTTGCATATGGCTGAGAAGAGTGGACTGACAAGAAAGTGAAGAAACAGAATTTTTCTAAGAGCACTGCAGCGGAGAAAAAAGAGTTTGGGAGTAGAGGAGTCAAAGCACTGAGCATTTGTGGAAGAACAGGAAGAAGAAGATTGATGTTTATATGGAAGACCTGATGATAAAAAAATAAAATACAGGTTGCAAATGGGTGGTTGTCGCAGTTAGATAATCCACAGGTCTGTGGTAGCACCTTGACTAGTAAATTAACAGTGTCTAGAAAGTTTCCTGGGTGCTAGCAATACTACTATACACTTTAGAATTATTTCAATGGTCCTTGATGCATTTCATCATCCAATAGTTTACCATGCATCAAGCACCATCCTCAGTAGGCATTTCATCAAGTCTGTATGAAGTGCTTTGTTCCAGATTGTGCACATCTTGAACACATTTCTTTTACCAGTATAGATATAACGAATCCATCTTGTTCTGAAAATTAGTAGTGGCTAAAAGTCATTGTTTTTCTTCCAAAACCCTGAAAAATTTAGATTTAGCCAGAGGTAGACACATAAGAAAACATCCAGGAGAGAAGTTCCCTGAGAAAAACACAAATAGTCATGGCATATACACAGCAATCTGCTTTGCCAATGGCATAAAAAAGAGTTACAGTTTCCCAAATGTCAGAGGGAAATGATGCAACTGCTCTGGTGTTAAGGCTGTGCTGCTGTTTAGGCAGTTGGACTAGATGATTGCTGTAGGTCCCTTCCAAGTGAAGCATTCTATTGTAATGGACACTGAAGAGGCAGCCCTACAGTCATGAAAAGATTTTCTTCTACCCTAAGCAAATAAAATGTGGTTATTTTCCCTCCTTATCATTTCAGAACTTAATTTCTTTCAAACCCTTCAATTTTATCACTGTGGGTAGTCTCACATACTGTGTGTACACTTACAAGGACCCTAGGAATAGAGGAAGGTGCATGAAACCACTTTTTGCTTTATTCTTTGCTACATAACTTCACCTGCAGTTTTCAGCAGCTCTTTCAAGTAGGCATAAAGGAAGGGTGAGTCAAAGAATTAAATGCATTTTATTTTTCACAGCATGTAAAGCATGTGATTAGAAAGAAAAGGCCCTATTTGAGGTCACAGATTGCAGAGGAAAACAGCATTTACTCTCAGCCCACAAAAGGTCTTGATTTTGATTGACTTAATTTGAACCCCTAAGGTTCTGGGGGAGAAGGAGAGTTCAGTTTCCTTTGTTTTGTTTTGGGGGTTTTTAAAGAGCTAGTTCCCACAGAGTCATTTTGAATATTACAGAGAAAAAAGTTGAAAAGCCTTTTTCAAAGATTGTATTTGTTCCATAATGAAAATATTTGAGCATTCAAAGCTCAATTAGCTCTACACTTTAAAAGTATTTTCTAAAAGGACTCTTTACAAGAGCTAAAGAAGCACTCTTTTCCTCTTTTTACACCAGGATTATCCTATTCACTTCAAGGAATTTACAGACTAGGTACATAGAAATATATATGAGAGGAGAATTTTAATTTAGCTCTTTACCCTAGATTACAAAATCCTGTGTTGCACAGACTCCTAGATATCCCGATTTCTATAAGACAAGATAAGTAGGCACATCTTAAAGTGTTCCATAGTGCTCAAAAAAATTTAGGCAAAGAATCATAAAAAATTAGAATCATAAAAATGTTTAGGTTGCAAAAGACCTTCTAAATCAACAAATGAGACTGTTAACCCAGCACCACCAAGTCCACAACAAAACCATGTCCCTCAGTGCCACATCCACACATCTTTTAAATACCTCCAGGGATGGTGACAATCATTTCCCTGGGGAGCCCTTTCCAATGCTTGATAACACTTTCCATGATGAAATTTTTCCTGATAAAGTCTAAACCACCCCTGTTGAAACTTGAGGCCATTTCTGCATGTCCTATCACTTGATATGTGGAAGAAGAGACAAACACCCTCTTTGCTACAACCTCCTTTCAAGTAGTTGTAGAAAGCAATAAGATCTCCTCTGCAATTATTGACTGTTTGATAAGATTAAACAGTCCCAGCTCACTCGGCCAATCCTCATAAGGTTTGTGCACAAGACCCTTCACCAGTTCCACTGCCCTTCTTGAGCTTACTCCAGCACCTCAATATCTTTCTTGTAGTGAGGGGCCCAGATCTGGACACAGGATTTGAGGTGTGGCCTCACCAGTGCTGGGTACAAAGGGGCAATCACTGCCCTGGTCCTGCTGGCCACACTATTGCTGATCCAGGCCAGATGCCATTGGCCTTCTTGGCCACCTGGATACACAGCTGGATCATGTTCAGCTGCTGTTGACCCATAGCTCTGAATCCTTTTCTGCTGGGCAACTTTCCAGCGCCTCTTCCCCCAGCCTGTAGCGCTGCCTAGGGTTGTTATGACCGATATACCTGTTACCCTGTATGTGCAGAATTAAATGCATCAGCTCAGAACATTTGGGCAACGCTGGTAGGGAGCAAATGAAGAAAAAACAGCTTTGCTCACAAACCTCAAGACTTTTCAGTCATCTTCTCCCTAAGGGTCATATTTCCCATCATTCAGCAATGCAGGCTCTTAGGACACCTATTCAAATTATCAGTTAAATTAACTTGTTTAGGCAATGTGGAAGTTTGCAAATCAGATGATATTATGCACTGGAGCATAGTCTACATTCAGGATCCCACTCCCTTTTAATACATAATCACCCTGCTCTAACAGCACCACACTGCCTTCCAGAGTTTTGTTGGTTTATTCCTCTAACCACTGATACCTCTCTGGAGGCTCAATGGTTACTTTACAAATTGGGGTTACATGGTCAGATTTTGCATCTTTCCTCTTCTTCTCTCAAGGTGTCCCTAACCAACCTTGGACCTCAAATCTACTGGGTTCAGGGGTACACCCCATAAGGTGAGACACATTTCATGGCAAATATTTCTATTTAATCTGTGAGACTTATGCTAAGCTCTGTACTGAAATGCCTTTTATTATTTACTTGTTGTATCCCTAAAATATATTAAATTTTGTAATGAAACAGACAAAGAAAGGTGTCTTGAAAACAAAATTTTAGAAAAGAACCAAAAAAAACAAACCTAGGAGATTGAATTGTTGTATCTTTTTTAGTATGCCATTGGAAGTTTTCTCTATAAAATAAAGTCCATTTATCTGAATCTGAGAAATAGACATTTTAGGCAGATTTTTCACATTTTGAACTATTGCATTAATGTAAATAATATTCTGTTGTTCATGCTTGCCAGTTCCTGGAACAGCTAAGGACATATTGTAATAAAAGATTTCATGCCACACACCTCTCAACAAGTGCCAGCGGGGCAGTTTACAAGGTAAGGAAAGCATAAACAGGGCAAGGGCTTTTATGCCATGACTAAACAAATTTTTAGATAAAGTGTTTTAAAAGCATGAGGGCAGCTGAGTGCTAAGTAAATTTGCATTTGAAAATGTACCCATTTATTCTCTTCCTTCAGTTCTTCAGATACAATGAGTCAGGTCCAATGCTGACGTAAATGTAATCCAGGCTACTCAATTCAGAACATCCCACAGGTGATGGCTGTGCTAAGCCAACAGTGCTGGGAAGTTAATTAGAAGCTGGATCCAACAAATACTTAGTCATAATTTCTCCAGGAAAATTGTGGATTGGAGGGCTCAAAATAGCATGGACAGATGCTGTCTTCTGGATCAAGCAGTGTGATTTTGGCCTATTCGAACAGCTCCTTATTTATCTCCTTTTGGAGTTTTCCTGTTCTGTAGCTTTTCTGATCTCAAGGGTTGCATGGAAGTGGTTTCTAATGTGCACCAAACATGCCCAAAACAGGAAAGGGAACATTGAAATGGCACTGAAGCCAAGGTTTTATTTTCCCTCCCTAGATATGCCAGGTAACTTCATACATTTTTTAAAATGTATGTATATATATTTATATATAGTGAACTGTTTACAATTGTGCAAGGGAACAAAATTATGAGGGCACTCCTGATGTAGTTTGGCATTATGACCTTAGAAACACAACTTTCTCATACATGTGTTCTCATTAGAAAAATATAGAGAAGGGATTAAGGAAAAAAACACACATCAAATGAGTACCAAAACATAACTATTATCATTAACAGGACAAGATGTTTGATGCTGGAGCACACCAAAATGATGACTTGTTTTCATTTTAAAATCTTCCTTTTGCGAAAGAAAAAAAAAAACATTCACTTGAAAGAAATTTTCTTTATAAAAAAGTTTTAAATCACAAAAGTGTAATCATAACTATACATCCTGAAAACAAAAATAGTCATTTAGGGCAGCTTCTTTCTCACTGGAAATGCAGCATCATTTATACAGAAATTGATAACTGAAAAAGATTCTTTTGAAGAGGCTGGAGCTTAGAAGGTTGTCTAGTGATGCCCTACAGTCAGAAAATTGCTACTATATATTACTGAAAATCAATTTTCACCATATTGTGTCCATATTGCTTTAAAATGCAGGCATTAGTTTTGGTATAAAACAGTACAGAAATTGGGGTGATACAGAGGTGTTATCACTTAGAAAGAAAGATTATTCTTATTTGTAGTGCAAAATGCCCTATTTAGGAGACACTGGTTATTGAGATAGTTGGAACAGTGCAGTGAGAAACATTAAATTTCTTTACAAAAGATCGATCTTGTACACGATTTCTTGTGTAAATACAATATGACTATATCTTTTGGGGTAGAAGGAGGGGAAAGAAAGGGAAGATTACCACATTTCTAAGAGGGTTTTAAAGCATAAAACTTTTAGGATATCTACTAATGATCTGACTAATAGGAAACAGTATCTGTCATAATATCTTGCCCATCAATTAACAAATAGTCATAGAATAATTATTTCAATTTCAGATCAAGGCTTGAAAGGATATTTGGGTTTTGAACTAACACTTCATTTAGAGGAAAATGTTGGTTTTTTCAATGAAGGCTACTCAAAAGTAATTTCAGGACTCACACAACCACAGAGCTAAGCAGTCACTGCAGATAACATTTACATGAATTGCCAATACCTCACTGAATGGGAGTGAGCAACCCCTTCACTGAGCATCCTGTGCTAAGCATTGGCAACTCCTAGGGTAGGGAAAACTTTCATTAACTTCACAGCTCTGAAGGTTGGGGGAAAAAACCCACTTAAATCTTTGTTTCTTAGTGGTCTACTGTAATGCAGAAGCCAGAATAGAAAAGGAATGATAGAAACATTTTCCACTTGCTTGGGATAGAATGTCTCAGTTTTGTTTCTGTATATGTAAGAAAAGACTTTCTGAAATTTATACATGGCCTAATGTTTTGAAAGATGATTCTGCATACAAATTAGATTCTGCAGTTATCAACATGATCCACTAGGCAACCTGAATGACAACACAGAAGAATTTGAGACAAAGCATCATAAGTTCTTCTCTGTAAAAAGATCTTTTCTGTCAGTGCACATGCCAAAAAAGTTGGTGTTACAATAATGAACATTACTTAGCACTGGAGTATATTTCAATTATTCAAACTCTGCTAATTTAGGTTTTAAATACTCAACATTTCCACAAAAAGGATTGAGCAATACACATATCAGATGCTGTAGTTTTTGCCAACATTTTTACTATCCAGTAACATCTGAGAAGTTAAAAGGCAGCATTAATAAGATATGTACCTTAGTCAATGCTTCCAAAACTGCATGTGTACAATGGATCTCTGTAGCGTGAGGGGTCTGGGGGT